>JBBPBX010000693.1:0-90664 GCA_038048925.1 Garcialebias charrua | reverse complement strand
TGATCCCAATATGAACATTTTGAACACAAACAGAATGTTAAAACCAGGATTGGATTATAACTGGATTAAGTCTGATTTCAGCATCAGTTTTTGAACAACCCATTTTCAAGATTTTATCCAAAATCTGGATTACGTTGGAACAACTGGTCTCAAATTACCAGCAGCAGCAACATTCTGGATGAAAATCACCTGAACTCAGAAGTATTTTAATACAGAGGTGCCTTTACTTAAAGATTTGTTATCTCAAAGTTTTTATGGGGGAGGATTTTGCCAATAAAATTTTTGAAATATTATTTTCTAAATCCAGTTAACTAAAGTATTTTTGCCCCCTGCAGGTATTAAGTGTCCAAAAGTACTGAGTCTTCTCTCCATGGTTTCATATTCCTGGCTTTTGGTGCCTTAGCTGAAAAAAAAAAACGTGTGGAATTCAGTCTGTTTTAAAGTGGAGGTGAGTGAGACGTAGGTTTTATTTCTTGTTACTGAGAGAAGAATGAAGTCGCGTCTAAAGAGCTGGCTGTTGATTATTTTGTGGCTTTGGTTTGATCCAGTGCTGCAGAGTAAAAAAAACAATAAAACAGATAATCTGCCAACAGGACTTTGATTCAGGTTTAACATCTTAAATCTGAGATCGGTCGTTCTGTTTATCTGCAGGTAATTCCCTATTTTTTAACGTTTCATACAATGTCCTCTTTAGATGTGGCTGGAGTGTTACGATCCAACAAGGATCAAAACATATTTAATGGACACAGGACACAAGGAAAAGGTTTAACAAATTTATTAAAGGAACAAAGGGTCATCTGTAGGAGGGGAACCACCTCCAGCTTCTCCAGGCGTCCCACGTCCTAAAAAAAAAGAAAGTTCAACGAAAAGGTGGGTTTGGATAAAGCGGCCAAAAGAAAAATAAAGCTGCCCAACAGAGCCAACTCTATACAGAGCCGGCGAACCCTGTTAGACAGCGGGCTACCTCTACCAAAACTCTAGGCCTACAGGATGTAAAACCAAAAGAATAGCGAAAACTAGACTACCGCTTTACCCAACCAAAAGTAATGAAAGGAATTATGTTACAACAAAAAAAAGGCACGAGCCCCCACACACAGCTGCCTCTATGATAGACAGCCACCAGAGCCCTCAGACTCTGAGACTCAAAAACCTCCAACACTTCAGCTCAGGTCCTCTACTCTGGGTCACCAGAGTCCACACAAGCACAAATGTACTCTACTAACCCACTCCAGAATGAAGTGTACCAACAATCACTGTCTATTTAGTGATCAACACAACCTGGGAGGGTGGAGAAACTCCCAGTCTACCAAACAATCACTATCTAGTGATCAACAAAACCTGGGAGGGTGGAGAAACTCCCAGTCTACCAAACAATCAAGCAGCAGACTTCCACTGCTGACTGTAATATTATTTTAATGTCCTCTAAACACCAAAACCTCACATACCTGCACACACCTCCTCTATTCTCCACTAACCATCCAAACCTCCACTAACCATAACCTCCACTAACCATAACCTCCACTAACCATAACCTCCACTAACCATAACCTCCACTAACCATAACCTCCACTAACCATAACCTCCACTAACCATAACCTCCACACATTCTGGCTTGAGCTCAGTGCATTTAAAGAGAGAGAGAGAGAGTCAGCAGGTGTTGCAGCTCAGCTAATCAAGCCTGATTGAAGCTGAGTAAAAAAAAGTGCAGCAGGAGTAGGCTGCAGACTGCAGGTGACCAAAACAAAACTGAGGTTTTAAACTAAGGTTAATCCCTTCAGGATACATAACACTCCCACCGCTAAATGTTTTTTTATGGGGTGATGTAGATGTGAGGTAAAAACATCGTACATGACCCATACAAAAACAGTGAGGTCACATGTAGCGGTCCTTATCACTCAAACAGACTAAAAACCTCATTAAAAACTAGTCTGGCAAACCGCTACCATATTATCAACAGTCACACTCAAAATATCTGAAATCCAAAAAGGCATCTTTGGTCTGGCTTGACCCTAAAAAGCTTTTGCTTATCAGACCCCAAACAAATACTAACACCATGGTTAATGGTGCCAGTGTGAAACTGGATGCCTCTCACGACAGCCAGGGGAAATCTGTCCTCCTCATTTCCTGCACTGGACAGCACCCCCGTGTCAGTTGCAACAGCTCTGCCATCAGTCGCACTGTAAACACAGCAGAGACAGTTAGAAAACACACATTCAACATATGGTTGCAGCACCTCACACCTCACAGACAGTAAGTATGCATTTTCTGCTGTACTTTTAATCAACTGTCCCATATTGTCCATCAGTACTCTTTCATTTTTCTCCACAGTGGCTGGATTCTCCACGGTGGCTGGAACAGGACAAGAAAGAGCAGGAGGACTTGTTGCGTGATTTTTCACTTCTTCAGAGATCTTCAGGTCCTCACTTGACTGAACTAGGAGCAGTTCAGTGTCAAACAACAGTGTAAAACTGTCACTGAGATCGTCATCTCCTTCTTGAAGATGAAGCAAGAGTTTCACCTCCTCCACTGAAATCGGTTTTTCTTCACAGTCCATCAGGAAGCTGTTACTCAAAACCAACTCATCCTCTTCTTTCTCCAGTCGATGTTCTTGAAGCGCCACCTCCTGTAGAAGTGGCTCTCCTGCTTGAGTGAAAAGCTCTGGTGTCACCTTTAGATGACACACAGTGGGACACGAACGTTGCTTCTCCAGTTCAGCTTTGAGCTTTAATTCTCTCTGTGACTCCTGTCTTTCTTGTTCCAGAAGACGCTTCTTCTCTTCCTGAGCAGCTTGAAATCTCTCCAAAGCAGCTTGTCGTTCTTGTTCCTGTTTTTTTAAAAACAAAAGTGCACGCTCTTGTTTTTCTTTTAAGGCAGCTCGCTCCAGCTCAAAAGCAGCTCGCTTCTCTTCAAGCTCCTTTCTCCTCAAGGCAATCCATTCATCATGTTCTGCTTTCCTCAAAGCAGATTCTTTTCTTAGACGCTCTTGTTCATTAAGCTCAGGAAATATCCCAAGCTGGACCAATTCACAAAGTAGTTCACTCCCCATCCATTCACCATCAGCATATTTTCTGACGTCAATCTTATAATGGTTTGCAACACTTAGCATTTGATTTCTTGTGCAGTCTGCAAAGACCTGCACTGTAGGCTGTTCAATAAATGTCTTTAAATTGAACGCCATGATGCAGACAAACAGTTTTTAAGCTGTACCCTTCTTATGACTTTCACTGTAAACAACAGCAAAATCCCAGCTGCATTTGAACGCAGCACAATCCAAAAACACACACACAGCTGCGTACTATGGCACAATCAGCAGGCAATCAGCAGGTGCTCAGCAATCATGAGCCGACTCAAAACTCAAGTGCTTCACTGAAACACTCCAACAAGTTTGTGACAAACAAACAAACGAGCAGTCGTCTCAAAACACAGCACCCCTCTCTGTAGCAGCGCCAAAACTCACAATTCCTCACAAAACAACTCTATATTCCGGACAAACATTAATCATATCCCGGACGAGCCCCCAATACTAATTCAGATCCCGGACGAGCCATCCAATAAATATGTTACGATCCAACAAGGATCAAAACATATTTAATGGACACAGGACACAAGGAAAAGGTTTAACAAATTTATTAAAGGAACAAAGGGTCATCTGTAGGAGGGGAACCACCTCCAGCTTCTCCAGGCGTCCCACGTCCTAAAAAAAAAGAAAGTTCAACGAAAAGGTGGGTTTGGATAAAGCGGCCAAAAGAAAAATAAAGCTGCCCAACAGAGCCAACTCTATACAGAGCCGGCGAACCCTGTTAGACAGCGGGCTACCTCTACCAAAACTCTAGGCCTACAGGATGTAAAACCAAAAGAATAGCGAAAACTAGACTACCGCTTTACCCAACCAAAAGTAATGAAAGGAATTATGTTACAACAAAAAAAAGGCACGAGCCCCCACACACAGCTGCCTCTATGATAGACAGCCACCAGAGCCCTCAGACTCTGAGACTCAAAAACCTCCAACACTTCAGCTCAGGTCCTCTACTCTGGGTCACCAGAGTCCACACAAGCACAAATGTACTCTACTAACCCACTCCAGAATGAAGTGTACCAACAATCACTGTCTATTTAGTGATCAACACAACCTGGGAGGGTGGAGAAACTCCCAGTCTACCAAACAATCACTATCTAGTGATCAACAAAACCTGGGAGGGTGGAGAAACTCCCAGTCTACCAAACAATCAAGCAGCAGACTTCCACTGCTGACTGTAATATTATTTTAATGTCCTCTAAACACCAAAACCTCACATACCTGCACACACCTCCTCTATTCTCCACTAACCATCCAAACCTCCACTATCCATAACCTCCACTATCCATAACCTCCACTAACCATAACCTCCACTAACCATAACC
Organism: Garcialebias charrua; assembly: GCA_038048925.1. NCBI lineage: Eukaryota > Metazoa > Chordata > Actinopteri > Cyprinodontiformes > Rivulidae > Garcialebias > Garcialebias charrua. Next base: position 86,263 of record JBBPBX010000693.1, on the reverse strand, counting down.
TCCACTAACCATAACCTCCACTAACCATAACCTCCACTAACCATAACCTCCACTAACCATAACCTCCACTAACCATAACCTCCTCTAACCATAACCTCCACACATTCTGGCTTGAGCTCAGTGCATTTAAAGAGAGAGAGAGAGAGTCAGCAGGTGTTGTAGCTCAGCTAATCAAGCCTGATTGAAGCTGAGTAAAAAAAAGTGCAACAGGAGTAGGCTGCAGACTGCAGGTGACCAAAACAAAACTGAGGTTTTAAACTAAGGTTAATCCCTTCAGGATACATAACATGGAGGCACAAGACCAGCATCTAAAACTGCCTCAGCAGTCTCTGATGCAAACCTGATGTTTGAGGTACTTGACTTTTGTTGATGTGCATGAAAATACTTTGTGCCGTTCCCTCTTGAGCATGACACAAAAGTTCTTGTTTGCAGTTTTTGCTGGGTGGGGTGACCAGAATGGTCGATATATCATTGTAACAGGTTATCTTTATTCTACTCATGTAACATTGTTAAATATTTACGGACCCAATATTGACTACCCAGCATTTTTCAGAAAAACCTTTGAAAGGTTATCTTGTGGTGGACCACTAGGGGGCTCTACTCACACCCAGTGGACCGAAGGCGTTACAGGATGTTTTATTGTGAAAGGTCCAGAGGAACGGATGTTGTATTGTGAGAGGTTTGATATATAAGGCGGAGTTGGATGCTTCCCGCCAGTTTGTAGTAGGAGTTGATTAAAGTGAAGATCTGTATCCCGTCTTCTGTGTCGTCTCTTCACCACCTCCTACACTGGTGACCCTCGTGAACTGAATATGTCGACATCTGAAGGTCCAGCCAGCTCTCTTCAGCTGTCCGCGGTTGTGGAACCTCCACAGGCGGCCCCGCTCGCTTTTGCGGTGGCCGTTAAAATCCCGGACTTCTGGCTGCACGCCCCTCAGTCGTGGTTCGCCCACATCGAATCACAGTTCGCTCTTCGCTGGATTTCTGCAGACGACACCAAATACCACTATTTGGTCGCCTCGCTGGATCCGCTGTCAACCCAGTGGGTAATGAGCCTGCTCCAGGACCCTCCTGCACAAAGAAAGTACGACGCCCTCAAGCAGCTCCTTCTGCGGCGTTACTCACTTTCAGACGCGGAGCGCGCTGAGAAACTTTTTTCCCTCTCTGGTTTGGGCGATGGCACAGCTCTTGAGCTCATGGAAGGCATGTTGTCTTTGAGGGGATCAGCAGACTGTGAGTTTCTCTTCCTCCACCTCTTCCTCCGCCAGCTCCCGGCTCCAGAGCGCACCGCCCTGGCCAACTCCCCGTTTCTGCAGCAGAAGGATTACCGCTCGCTAGCCGACGAAGCCGACCGCACCCTGCTGGCTGTGAGGACCTTCGCGGTCCAGGCGGCGGTCCCCGGATCTCCAGCAGCGCCCGAGCTTCAAGCAACGCCCTCAGCGCCGGACGAGCCATCGGTGGTAGCAGGGGTCGCCCGCAGGTGGATAGGAGCCACCTTTTGTTTCTACCACCAGCGCTTTGGCGCCAAAGCACGACGATGCGTCCCACCGTGCAGCTTCAAGCCGCAGGGAAACGAGAACGCCAGCGGCCGCTAGCAGTCGCGGCCGTTGGCGACAAGGAAAGGCTGCTTTTCATCGAAGACACGAGGTCGGGGAGGCGGTTCCTGGTGGACTCTGGTTCGCAGAAGAGCCTCGTTCCCCCGACTGGCTCCGACAGGTTAGCAGAAGGCTGCGGGCCGCAGCTAACCGCGGCTAATGGCTCTCCCATCAAGACGTTTGGTGAAAGGTTGGTGACTGTTTGTTTCCATGAACAGGACTTCCAGTGGAACTTTGTGATAGCTGCGAGCTCAGTTCCTATTTTAGGGGCTGATTTTCTTTGTGCTCACGGGCTCCTTGTTGATTTGGCTAACAGACGTTTGATCGACGCTGTGTCTTTTTCGTCACTGCCTTGTGCGACGCGAGGAGCTGGGCCTTTAATGCATGCTAACTTTTTAGCTTCGGGTAATGTGTTTCAGCGTTTATTGTCTGAATTCCCCTCGCTGACTGTTCCTGATTTTGCCAACACAAACACAAAACATGGGGTCGAACATTATATTCCCACAACGGGCCCCCCGGTGTTCGCACGTGCACGCCGCCTCGATGCTACTAAGCTAGCAATAGCACAGGAAGAGTTTGCTAACATGGAGCGTTTAGGCATCGTGCAGCGCTCAAACAGTCCGTGGGCCTCCCCCCTCCACATGGTGCCCAAGGCAGATGGCAAATGGCGTCCATGTGGGGATTTCCGCCGCCTTAATAACATCACAGAGAACGATCGTTATCCCATCCCCCACATCCAGGATTTTTCAGTGCACCTGGCTGGGACCTCCATTTTTTCTAAAGTAGATTTAGTACGGGGGTACCACCAGGTTCCTGTGCATGTGGAGGATGTCCCTAAGACCGCTGTTATCACGCCTTTCGGCCTGTTTGAGTTTTTGCGCATGCCTTTTGGTCTTAAAGGTGCAGCACAAACGTTTCAGCGGTTGATGGATTCAGTCCTAAGGGGATTGTCCTTCGTATTTGTGTACCTGGACGACGTCCTGGTGGCTAGCAGCTCGGCTGAGCAGCACATGTCCCACCTCCGTGAGGTTTTTCAGCGCCTAGCAGCACATGGCCTGATTGTAAATACAGCGAAATGCCAGTTTGGGCTGCCAGTCATTGATTTTTTGGGCCACCGCATTTCTGCAAGTGGTGCTGTCCCATTACCAAACAAAGTGCAGGCGGTGTCCGATTTCCCACAGCCCCAGTCTGTTAAAGCGCTACAAGAATTTTTGGGAATGGTTAATTTCTATAACCGTTTCCTCCCCAGGGCAGCACAACTGCTGCGACCGCTCTATGGAGCGCTGAAAAAGAAAAAGCCCAACGACAGTGTTGACTGGACACCAGAACGCCTACAGGCATTTGGTGATGCTAAAGCTGCACTGGCCACTGCTGCCCTTTTGGCCCATCCATCCCCAGCGGCACAAATAGCTTTAACAACAGACGCATCTGATGTTGCGGTGGGGGCTGTGTTAGAACAGCAGGTTTCCGGGGTTTGGCAGCCGCTTGCATTTTTCAGCCGTACGCTGCGGGACAATGAGCTGAAATACAGTGTTTTTGACAGAGAGTTGCTGGCGCTTTACCTGGCCACACGCCATTTCAGGTTTTTCCTGGAGGGCCGCCGGTTCACTGCATATGTTGACCACAAACCCTTGGTGTTTGCTATGTCGAAAATTTCTGACCCCTGGTCTGCTCGCCAGCAACGCCACCTCGCAGCGGTGTCTGAATTTACTACGGACATTCAGCATGTGGCTGGAAAATCCAACGTGGTGGCCGACTGTCTCTCCCGGGTGCTGATCTCTCCCGTGTACGTTGGAATCGATTTTTCTGCTATGGCTGCGGACCAACGTAGCGACGCAGAAATACTCGAGCTCCAGTCCGGGCCCACAGGCCTCGAGTTGGAGGAACGGCAGGTGAATGACAGGAGGTCCTCTCCTGCTCTGTGACGTTTCTACTGGCAGGCCCCGCCCTCTGGTTCCAGTTTCATGGCGACGCCGCGTTTTTGACTCCTTACATTCCCTTTCTCACCCAGGTGTTAGAGCCTCTGTGAAACTGGTCAGCTCAAAGTTTGTTTGGCCTGGTCTGCGTAAAGCAGTTAAGGAGTGGGCAGCAGCGTGTGTCCCATGCCAGCGTGCTAAGGTTAACAGGCACACCAAAGCACCTTTGGAACCCTTCTCCATCCCATGTCGGCGGTTTGATCATGTGCACGTAGACCTAGTAGGCCCTTTGCCTCCATCACAGGGTTTTACTCATCTGCTGACTATGATGGACCGGACCACCAGGTGGCCTGAGGTGGTTCCTCTGACATCCACAACATCTGCAGTTGTGGCCCGGGCATTTTTGTCTACCTGGGTTGCGCGTTTTGGCCCCCCTTCCGACATTACATCGGACAGGGGCCCGCAGTTTGTTTCTGAGCTTTGGTCTACCATGGCCAAGGGTCTGGGGACTAACGTTCACAGGACCACCGCTTACAACCCCCAAGCTAATGGTTTGTGTGAACGGTTTCACAGGTCATTGAAAGCTGCACTGCGTGCTGCATTGACCGGTGACAACTGGATTGACCGTCTTCCCTGGGTTTTGTTGGGTTTACGTACCGCAACCAAAGAGGACCTGAGCTCTTCCCCGGCTGAACTGGTTTTCGGTCAACCTGTGCGCGTCCCCGGTGAGTTTTTACCTGAGGTACCCTCACCACAGTTTGCTCCACCGTTGCTCCATTTTTCACCTCAGGAGGCCCCTTTTCGTGTCCCTGGCCCGGTACACCATTGTTTACCGCAGTCATTTGTCCCTAAGAGTCTGGAGTCCTCTAAATTTGTTTTTGTCAAACACAATGCACACAGGACACCACTACAGCCTTTGTATGATGGACCGTTTCGGGTTCTTCAACCAGGTCCGAAACACTTCCTTTTGGATTTAGGGGGTCGTACTGAGACTGTCTGTATCGATAGGCTTAAACCAGCTCATGTTATGTCAGATGATCAGGTTGTTACGGCCCAGGCTCCTCGCAGGGGCAGACCTCCATCCACATTGCTAACGGACTGCGGTCCTTCTTCCAGAGACTCTCAACGTCCATTGGAGCCCGAATCTTCTGCAGGCCCTCCTCGTAGCCCTCCGCTTCATCAGACTGGTTCTGCAGGGCCCAGGTTCAGCCGTTCTGGTCGTTTGATCAAACCTAAAATGCTGGACTAGTGATGGACCTTACTGGGTGTTCTGGGGGGGCGTGTGTGGTGGACCACTAGGGGGCTCTACTCACACCCAGTGGACCGAAGGTGTTACAGGATGTTTTATTGTGAAAGGTCCAGAGGACCGGATGTTGTATTGTGAGAGGTTTGATATATAAGGTGGAGTTAGATGCTTCCCGCCAGTTTGTAGTAGGAGTTGATTAAAGTGAAGATCTGTATCCCGTCTTCTGTGTCGTCTCTTCACCACCTCCTACAATCTGACCTTTCAACCACAAATTTAATAGTTGCTGGAGACCATAATGTGATACTCGATCCCTGTCTTGACAGGTCAGCTAGCAAAATAATCAGTCCCTCTAATGCTTCTACGGTTCTAAACAATCTCATTGCCACTAATAACTTAGTTAACATTTGGCGGCTCCAACACCCGACAGATAGAGAACTCTTTTTTTTCTAATAAACACAAATCATATTCTCGTATTGATTATTTTTTATTGGATGCTAAAATCATATCAAATGTAATAAACACTAAATACCATAACATTCTGATCTCAGATCACGCCCCCACCTCAATAATTCTTAACTTCAATAAACCCAGACAGTACTCTTCATGGCATTTCCACCCTTCTCTGCTGGCAGATGAAATTTTTTGTAAGCATATGTCGGAAAAAATTACAGAATATCTTGAGATTAATGACACCTCAGATGTCACAGATTCAGTCCTGTGGGAAGCATTCAAGGCTGTTATGAGAGGCCATATTATTGCATATGAGGCGGCTTTGAAAAAATCAAGCAAAACTCGTTTAGTAGAAATTGATTTTGAGATCTCACAACTAGAATCATTGTATAGAAGCACAGGTCTCAAACACTACAAAATATTATCAACCTTAAATATGAAAATAATAAAATTTTATCACGCCAGGTTTGTGACCAGATCTTACGACTCAGGAGGCAGTATTTTGAACTTGGGGACAAACCCCATACACTTCTAGCTCGGCAGCTTAGGGGGCAACAGGCCAGTAGAGCTATTCATAAAATAAAATCTCACTCAGGAGTACTCCTAACTGACCCAAAGCTGATAAATGTTCGATTTAAAGAATATTACGAGGAGCTTTACAGATCTATGTCCACAGGTGATGTGGACAACTGGTTAAAAAATGTAAACATACCGAAGCTGGATGAAGCCTCTCGTGAAGCCCTTAACGCAGAAATATCAACAGCAGAAATATCAACAGCAGAAATATTTAATGCAATCAGATCGATGCAAAGTGGGAAAAGTCCTGAACCAGATGGAATTGGCATTGAATTTTACAAGAACTTTGCTAATCAAATCGTTCCAATTCTACATAGAATGTTTTTGCACTCAATAAAATCGGAAGGTCTCCCTCCAACCCTATATGACGCCAATATCTCATTGCTGTTGAAGCCGGATAGGGATGAAACAGAGCCTTCATCATATCGTCCAATTTCTATGCTTAATCTAGATTTTAAGATACTCACTAAAATACTTGCAAATAGGTTAATTAAATGTATAGAAACCATTATTCATACTGATCAGACTGGTTTTATCCCAAATCGATACTCTTTCTTTAATGTTAGACGTGTGGTGGACATTATGTATCATTCTTTTGATAAATCCTCTAAGCAAGCCATCCTGTGTCTAGATGCAGAGAAGGCTTTTGACCAAGTTGAATGGCCGTATCTTTTGAAGGTTCTGGAGAGATTTGGTCTGGGTTCATCTTTTATCTCTTGGGTGCGTATACTGTACTCTCGGCCTACAGCTTCAGTATTTACTAACTTAGATAGGTCCCCCTCCTTCCCTTTGAAAAGAGGTACGCGGCAGCTAGGGGTGCCCCCTCTCACCGCTCATTTTTGCTTTTTCTATCGAACCTTTGGCAAATAAGGAACCATGTCCTTATTAAACCTATAACATTAGGTGGAATTGATTATAAAATCTCTTTATATGCGGATGATGTGGCCCTTTTTATATCTGACCCTGAACAGTCAATTCCACATTTACTGCAGCTTGTTAATTCATTTGGGAAGGTATCTGGTTATACAATTAACTGGCAGAAAAGTGAGCTTATATCAATAGCTAATGAATTGGATCCATTATTTCTGACAGTTACGCCTTTTAAATTAAATTCTGAATATGTGAAATATTTGGGTATCAAAATTTCAAAAAAACCAAATGACCTTTTCAAACTAAATTTTACAGAGAAGTCGACCAAACTCAAGGAGAATATAGAAAAATGGAGAACTCTACCTTTATCCTTGATTGGACGTGTAATGCTATCAAGATGGTCTCACTGCCGCAATTTTTGTATTTATTCCAGAACATTCCTCTCTTCTTACCTAAGTCTTTTTTTTTTACTTTTAGATTCTATTATCATACCATTTGTCTGGGGATACAAAACACACAGGATCGCTAAAAGTCATCTCCAAAAATCTAGAGACTGTGGGGGTTTGGGTTTGCCTTGGTTTTTGCACTATTATTGGGCCGCCAATGTCAGAGTTATGGTGTACTGGCAATATGGCTTTGAGAAGGGGGAGAGGTTTACCTCACCTCCTTGGTTAACCTTTGAAAAAAGCCTAACCCACAAGACTTCTCTTCCTGCAATCCTCTTTTCGTCCCCAAGGCCTTCTGCGGTCTTTAGGAAGGATCGTTTTACTTTGTTAAACACACCAGATCTGGAATCAAATTAGAAAACATTGTGCACTCCCGCACATTACAATTTATGCTCCAGTTTGGCAGAATCATGACTTTTTGCCATCTCTTACAGATACTGCCTTTAGAGAGTGGAGTTGTATGGGTATTGTCTGTTTAGAGGATCTTTATGTTGATGGACATTTAGGCTCCTTTGAACAATTGCAATCCAAATTTTCTATTGCAAAATCTCAATTTTTTAGGTATTTACAACTGAGACATTATATTCAACAAGTTACAAAGTCATAATTACCATCTGAGAAAAATGTATTGTTAAAATCTCTCCTAGGCCCTCCTGAAGGAAAACATTTGATCTCTGAGTTGGTTCGCTTTTTCTCAAGCACTTTGGATTTTTCCACGAGTAAAATTTAAAAAGCCTGGGAAGGTGAGCTTGCTATTGAGATCGACTGATCGAGGATGAAACATGGGATGAAATATGAAAGAACATCACGTCTTGTTCAATTAATGCCAGGCTTCAACTGATTCAGTTTAAGGTAGTTCATAGATTACATTATTCTAAAACAAAATTAAATACATTTTTCCTAACCTTTCTTCACTCTGTAACAGATGTCAAGCAGCAGAAGGTACTAGCCCATCTTTGGTGGTTTTGTCCAAATTTACATAATTTTTGGTCTCTTATCTTTCAATGGTTTTCATCTGTCTTTAAGATCACTGTCACACCTGATCCTGAAACTGCTCTGCTGGGGTACTCCAACACCTTGAAAAACCTAGATTGTAACATGCGTATTGCTCTAACTTTTTGTACGATGATTACGAAAAGGTGTATTCTGAAATTGTGGAAGTCTGATTTACCCCCTAAATTTGAGACCTGGCTGAATGAACTCATAAGTATTCTGCATGTGGAAAGACTGAGATATGAACTTTCTGGTAACATTCTTAAGTTTTCAAGAATATGGAATCCAGTGTTGGAATATATAAAAGACCAATAAGGCTCCTTTTATTCAACCACATTACTTCAGTGTCTTCTTGATAAAATGGACAGTTGAGTAATATACTGTAATTGTGAATCTTGCCCAATCATTTAATTTATTTATGTATCTATTGGTTTTGTTATATTTACTTTATATATTAGTTGCTTGTCTTTTGTCCCCTTTTTTGTTTTTGTTTTGTCTTTTTATTTTTTATATATAAATGTACTTGAAAATCTTATAAAGTGTTGAAAAAAAAAAAGGTCTTGTTTGCAGTTTTTGCTGGGTGGGGTGACCATAGACCAGGACAACGTCTTCCTGCTGGATGAGGAGATGGCGTCGATGAGGAAAGGGCAGCAATTCTTGGCTCAGGTCAACGACGGCATTCCAAAAAGCTTGAGCTCCATGGAGCTCATGGTGCGCACGCTGCAGGCTCGTCAGTAGAAACCACTGACCCTGGGTCAGTTTGAGAAGCTGATCCTGAGCATGGTGTACACGGCCCACCAGGCTCAGGTGAGTGAAGAGGAGCGACAGGCGTGGAGCGGAGTGCTGCTCCAGCTGGCAAACATCACAGTCTACGAACTACGTGGAAGCTTCCTCTTCAGTTACTCCTGAAAACCATCCACGCATGTAAAATACAATGTGTAGAACTGATCAGTAGCTTATGTGGTGCACCTAAAAATGTCACCACAATATTTGGTTTTCTTATGAATGTAAAGTATTTCCATGTGCAGCTGATCCTATTTTCAAATATATGTTATATTTGGTTTGCGGTTCGGCAAGTTAATATGCCTACATTTTTATAGTGTTTTTCTGAGGAGCGGTGATGACGAAGCGGAACCTTTGTTTTGGGGGGGTGCGTTGCTTCCAGGTTGGTTTTGGGGACGGACGGCTTCACATGCTTTCTGGATCTAAACGGCGAAACAATGGTCGTCATCTTTGACTCCTAATTTTATTATTCTTCAGGTCAGTACATGGTGAAAACACATCACAACTACGATGTAAGATGTTTACCTCTTATGTGAACAGCACATATCACGGTGTGGCGGTTTCTGTGCAGTAGTTGCAAGTAAATAGTCACGTTAAATCTGGCAGGATGCCAGCTCGCGCTGGGAAGGTCTCGCGAGGGAAAGTGAATAGAAGGATATGATATCTTACTAACTCCGGGTTTTGAGTTTCACTTTGTTTTGTTTGAATGATATTCAGACCAAGTGTGGGAACTGAGGTTAAAGGTGGAACAAGGTTAGATTCTGCATTTGTTTTATGGTGTGTCATCACTGTTGCAGCAGTCCTGACACTCGGGACCTGTAACAGATTGTGGGGGCTCGTCCGGGATCAGCACGCCACACATCCATGGGCTACTGCTGATCCAATGATACCGACCACCAGGACCTCTCGTGCTACACGTTCTCAGTGCCAGGAGTGACCCAGTGTGCAGAGGTGAGGCCGGTAACCAGTGAAAAGGGTGTACCCGCCTACAGAGTGCAGCACTGTGGACTCAAGCGGCCGAGATCAGCAAGATGTCTTCCGGTGAGAGAAAACAACTTCTTTGGAGCATCAAGAAGAAGTTACACCAGCTAACAGGTAGTGAAGCCCACCTCATCGCAACTTCTCTTGGAGACGTTGAAGGACTGGACTCTAGTAAGTTGATTCAAGACGATGAAGAAAGTTGTGTTGAATATTTGACTACCTACCTGTCATGTTCAACAATCCTGGGTCGGGAGGACCAGGGTTTGCCATTATTAAAAAGACTAGAATGTATCATAGATGGGACTATGGTGAATCGTGGACAAACTACAATGTCTTTTGAAGCTGAAGCAAGTACAAGTGAGCAGGCCATTCCCCGTGTTCAGCCACAAGGCGGCGATGGCGGCGCAGACCCACAGGGACTGAGTCCAACACCACCTCACACCAGCCAATCTCGCAACCAGCAGGTAACCTGGGCATCAGTTCCACCAGCTACAGGGGACCCACTTGTCCCGACTCTCCAACCCCATCAACCTCTGTGCCCACCCCAGTGGTCTGTCCCTCATTCAGAGAACGTTCCAAGTTACACTGGTGAGAGTATGATAGCCATGAAAGATTTGCCACTGCTGTCACGCAGAGAATTCAAAGTGCATGGTGGAATGATTAGTGACACGACATCAGAAATTGGGTACAACAGCATCTGTAAGATGAGGGTCTCGAGGAGAATCACACTCCAAATGAGGTGATTAGAGGGGTGCTACGTCTTGTTAAACCAGGTAACTTCAGAGATATGTTAACAATAAAAGATGATCTCACAGTTTCGGAGCTTAAAAGTTTCTTGCAGTCTCACTTAGGTGAGAAAAGCAGCACAGAGCTCTTTCAAGATTTAATGTGTGCTAAGCAGTTTGAAAATGAGACGCCTCAGCAGTTTTTATATAGAATGATTGGACTGAAGCAAAAGATCCGGTTCTCACTCAAGACAACCAGACTCAGTCGTTAAGTACGATATATCCACAATTCAGTGTGTCTTTCTCAACACTAGGGATGCACCGATACCAGTATCGGGTATCGGTTCGATACCATGTGCGTTTACTCGTACTCGTACTCATAAAAGGGCTCCGATACTACAGGACCCGATACCAGTTTCATTTCATTTCATTGACTATGTAAGAGTTCAAATGTAAAACTTTTTTTTTTGTACAAGTTTGGACATTCTTTAAGCCCTGAAAGTATGTCCAAACTTGTACAAAAAAATAAAATGCCTCTGCGCGCGCACTGAGCCGTGTGGCTTCGGCGTTCTCCTCCTCGTGTGTCCGCTCCTCCTCTGAGTCCTCCCTTTCGAGCGACAGAGCGCAAGGTACGTGTTTCAAATGAGCGACCGGAAAAAAGACAGAGCAGGTCTTCTGTGTGTGTGCGCGCGTGTGTTTTTGAGGCATGAGCTGCAGCAAACTCCGTTTGGCTGCAGGACTCTTCGTGTTGATGTGGGGGGTGCAGCGAATCAAAGCGCAGCCCCCCCCCCCACACACACACACACACACTGCTGAACACATAAACAATCCCCCCTCCCCTCCTTTCTGACGGAGGCTCCAAGTTATTTCTGCAGGATTGAACGGAGTTCAGTGCAGATAAAGTCAGTGACAGCTGGGGTGACAGCTGAAATAAGAAGGTTGATTTTCCCTCTGGGGAACATGAATAAGTTAAGTTAAATAATAAAATCTGTAGTTAAATAAAACAGATTTTTGAGCTGCATGCATTCAACATGGTCTTGTTGCTCTCTAAACTACAGTAGTTATTGAATCAAGTTACTTATGTAGGTAAACATAGATGTTTAACCCTTTAAAATACACTTGCTTGTTACTTGAAGCTGAATTGTTTAAAAACAGTTTGCACTTTTCAGAGAGCATTTTTAATAAACGTTGGCAAAATGTTACGATTTTATTTGATCAACAACACAAAAAAGTTTCAGGCTCAGGATTTTTTTTCACTTTAAGCCCTGTACTTTACAGATTACCAATAGTAATGTACTTTGTTTATTTATGTTTGAAGTGTCTAATGAAAATAAACAGTTTAAGTTAATTAGAATGATTTAAAAAAAATATTAATTAGTACTTGTATCGGTACTTGGTATCGGCAAGTACTTTAATGTTAGTACTTGTACTTGTACTCGGTTTTCAAAAATCTGGTATCGGTGCATCCCTACTCAACACTATTTGCCAGGGCATGGGGGAGAAGTACGACAGTGTCCGCAGAGACCTCAAGACCCTCCTGAGTGACCCCACTGTCAGTGATGAGGCACTGCTTCGCCAAGTGATAAAGACCACGGCAGAGGAAAGTGAGCGGAAGCGTCAACTTGGCCGTGGTTCTACCATCAAAGTGAGTCATGCCCACACAACAAACAGTGAGTTGAAAGGGCAAACAAAGGACGACGTGAAAGTAAATCAGATTAATAATGACTTCACACTCCAAAGACTTAGCGCCCAGGTTGAAGCACTGAGACAAGCGATGGAAAACCTGAAAGCAAGGACAGTTCATGTTCCAGCACCAGAGCAGAGGAACTCAAGACTCCAACAAGAGAGAAGATCTCAAAGAGAAAGAAAGAGCTGTCAGAACTGTGCTTCTCAAGTTAACCCAAACTGTAACCACTGCTTTGTCTGCGGAGAGGAAGGGCATCGTGCTGTAGGGTGCCTGAAGAAAACCAAGCCGTCGGGAAACTGAAGACGATCAGAGCAGGGGGACCACCTCTGATCGGCAAACCTCAGCAGTCCCACCCAAAGAAGAGGCCCAAAACCACTACTGACAGAGAGATGTTAGGTGCGTGTTCACAAGGAACTGACAAAGAAGCACCACGTGGTCTAGTAGCTCCCCTAGTAGGTCGCCAGTCCCTTCTGAAATGTATGATGGCAGGTTACCTTGTAACGGTGGTATTAGACACGGGGGCGGGGGTAAGTCTTATAGATCAGGCATGGCTAAATAGATACTTACCCGGACAACAGATTAGATCCTTAAGTGAACTGATGGATGATGATCTTTTTTTTTTTTTTTCAACATTATTTTTATTGAGTTTTCAAAAAGAAAAAGAAATAAAAACATACTTCCAGTGATATACAAAGATAAGCATGCTCTTATATCAAAGGAAATGTCAAAAATAGATTAATTATTGTTCAGCATTGAGCTTAACTTCCTTCACAAGTCAGGCATTTGTGAGATACATTGGAGCAACACTTAGTGAAAAAAAACAACAAACAAAAACAACAAACAAAAACAAAACAAAAAAAACAAGTTGTATAGCAAACCAGAAGAATACAAACTATGTACACATGCATATACCCCACCCCAAACCCCAAAACAAAAGAAACCCCCAACAACATTTAGAACAAAAAAGGTTTCTCTATTTTACAAGAGTCGGCCCAATAAATTTAATTATTGCGCGTGATTTCAAAAATATAATTATAAATTCAAATGTGCAGTTCACAAAAATAAGGTAATCTAGCATACAAAGATAATAAGTTGTTTTTATTATTTTATGATTGTTTAAAAATAGGATATGTCATTGCAGAGGTTCACCATTGACTACGCCTCTCCTTCCCCAACCTTAGAATACACACTCCCTATATATTTCATAAAGGGACCCCAGATGTTTTGAAACAGTGATTATTTCCCCTTTATAATGTAAGTAATTTTTTCCATTGGTAAAGTTGTGGACAGCTCATTATTCCAGTCACTGAACCGTGGCTTACTGGTACTCTTCCATGTCAGTGCGACTCTCTTTGCAAGCAGTAAGCACAGATCCATAGCGTTAATTATTTTCCTGGACATATGATGTCTATTAGGGTAAAAGCCTAAAATGAACAGTTTAGGGTCAAGTTCTACCTTTATACCCAGTACTGTATACTCTCTATAGCTTGTTTAATCTCCCTCCAGAATTGTTGAACTTTATTGCATTTCCAAATGCAATGGAAAAAAGTTCTTTTCCTCACCACATCTGGTACATAAGTCTGGAATGGCACCATTGTATTTATTAAGCTGTTCTGGCGTCACGTACGTCCTCATCAACCATTTATATTGCAAAACTCTCAAGCGTGTGTTAGTACCGTAGTTTGTGTTTGTGTTTTAGCACACATCTCTTCCCAGACATCAGTTGGCAAATTCTCCTGTAGGTCTTCCCTCCATGCATTAAGTTTCCTTAAAGATGTTTCGGAAGACCCGTCTGTTAACATGCTATATAATTGGGAAATTATTCCTTTTCTGGAGTGGTTTTTTGTCATTTCAGTTTCCAAGGTGGACAATGGGGGAACAAACTCGCACTGATTTTGAGATAATCTAATAAAATTTCTCACCTGTAGGTATTTAAAACAATATTTATTTGGAATATCATATCTGGCAGTTAACTCTTCAAAGGACATCAGGACCCCATCATTTGACTCCCCAAGGCTTCCTATTGTCTTTAAGCCCTTTTCAGCCCATTTCCTAAAACCCGAGTCTGCCCTGCCTGGAGGGAACAGTTGATTGCCCCATATTGGACTAAAACGTGACAAGGGGGATGAACCACCTAAATATTTATTAACCTGGTACCAAACTGAAATCATATTTCTAACTATAGGGTTTCTTGTCTTTTTTTTTTTCAAATGTTTAACTTTTGCTGAATATATGTATTGAGGTAGAGGGAGAGGAACAGAAGACCCCTCAATATCCATCCAAGGTAGAGAGAAATCATCTGTAAAATAGTACATCACAGTTCTCAGCTGAGCTGCCCAATAGTACCAAAGGGGATTGGGGCACTTGAGTCCTCCTCTATCAAATGGTAAGTACAGGAGTGATAAGCGTAGTCTCGGTCGTCTATTATTCCATAAAAACCGTGTGAAAATATTCTTTAGAGATAAAAATAAGTTGGAAGGAGGCGGCAATGGGATATTCTGAAACAAATACAGAAGTTTGGGCATTACGTTTGATTTAAGGACATTAATTCTTGCTATAATTGACAGGGGCAAGTGGTTCCATCTATCTATAGATGCAGTTATTGATTCTACCATTGGTTTATAATTAACCTCGACAATGTGACTTATATAAGGTACTATTCTAATCCCCAGATATGTAAAACAGTCTACCTTTTTTAATTGGAAAGGATTCCCGGCATTATTTCTTTCTTCTGAATTAAGTAGCATTAATGAAGATTTGTCTGTATTTACTTTATATCCTGATATACTACCAAACATATTTGGGTGATTCTTTTTTTGGGGCAACATTCATGTCCGCATGTTTCTCTTACCCTGATTTTTTTCTAAAATGTGCCAAATATTTACAACAAAGTATTTTAATTATACACTTAGATGTTTGCCATCATTCAAATATAAATGAAATGCATTTAAAATATTATTTTGTACTTTACACACCTTTTTGGTGACATAGATGGTCAATTTTATTGTGTCCGCAGTGCAGTGTAAAATATTTCCTCAATAAGTTTAAACAATAAAATTAAATTAAAAAAGAAATTTCTTCAATAATTTGATTGACTGGACTAAACCTTATTTTATTATGAAACTGAATCTGTTGAAACTATTTTTTTTATTTGATATTTTCTTGATATTATACATGTCCCAGTAGTAACTTTCCACCCTGTTAGAATGTTTCCTTTTTGCCCTCAAAAGACTACAATTCCATAAAAGCCATTTACAAGAAGAAGACATCAACTGGTTTTGGAGGGAATTCAACCATGGAAAACAAGTTAAGCTTCATCTGTCACTCTCTCCTTACTTTTTTTAATCTTAAATATATTAAACCTGTATGAGTCAACCTTAAAGTTCCACCCTGTTAAGATAAATTGTGGGAAATGTTTATTCGGTAGAATTTAAAAAACAACATATTAGATTTAGTCATTAAAGGTTTGCTATTCTGTTGAAGGTTAGCTAGCTAAATGTTGACCACATAAAGAGCTACAGCTAGATTAGCTAAAAAAATTCCACCCTGTTATGTTCCACCCTGTTAGGTTTATGAACCAAACAAGGTGTAACAAGGACCTAACAGGGTGGAAATTCAGGTAAAAAGTAATCACATATACATGTAATTATTACTTTACCTGTAATTATTATTTTATCCAGCCCTGAGCTTGACCATTATTAATTTCTTATTGCTAGACATGTCAGTGATGTAACAAAATATTTAAAACTTAAAATATTACTCTTTTTATTTTCAAAAGTCCTGAAGCCAAAATGTTGCCGCAAAAAAAGAATCACCCATTTATTAAATCTGACAAGGCTGGAATGGAATTTTCAAGTTTTTCCAAAAAGAGAATGATGTCATCAGCAAACAAGGCAATTCTGTGTTCCATTTGGCCTATTGTTATGCCAGTTATATTTTTATGAGATCGCACCGCAATGGCAAATGGTTCAATTGCTAAAATAAACAATAAAGGGGAAAGGGGGCACCCCTGCCTGCATCCTCGCTTGATTTTAAATGGTTTTGATACGTTTCCATTTGTTACTATTTCAGCATAAGGTTCATTGTATAGAAGTTTAACCCATCGACAGAAATTGTCTCCACAACCAAATCTTTTTAATATCTCAAATAAATAGGGCCATTCAACTCTATCAAATGCCTTTTCGGCATCCAGGGATAGTAAGGCGGTGTCTGTTTCATCTTCCGAATGATAAAGAATATCCAGAACTCGTCTCACATTATGGAATCCCTGTCTATTTCCAATAAACCCATTCTGGTCACAGGGAATTATATTAGGCAGTATTCTCTCTAGTCTTCTAGCCAACAGTTTACAAAGAATCTTTAAGTCCACATTAAGAAGGCTTATTGGTCTTAGGTTTTCACATTTGTTGCAGGGTTTACCAGGTTTGGGCAGCAAGGTTATCAAAGCTCCTCTTAGTGAGATAGGAAGAATCCCCTTTTCAAATGAGTCTACATACATATCAAAAAGTGGAATTAGCAGTTTAGTTTTAAATTTCTTATAAAATTCTGTTGGCAGCCCATCTGGGCCTGGAGTTTTACCTATTTTCAAGTGATCTATTACTATAGAAATTTCCTCCTTAGTAACTGCTACATTAAGATCTACGTTCATTAAATCTGATATATTGGTCATCTGAAGGGTGTCTAGAAAAGCATTTTGCTCTTGCTCCTTATTTGTTATATCTGAGCTATACAATTTTTCAAAAAATACCTTAAAAGTTTCATTGATTTCTAAAGGGTCAACAATAAAGTGTCCCTCGTTATTTTCAACTGAGATATTTTTCTCATTTTGTAATTGTCGAATGCGCCAGGCTAATAATTTCCCAGACTTTTCCCCCTGATCGTAAAATGTTTGTTTAAGGCGTAAAACTTGTGAGGCTGCTCTAGAGGCAGAAAATTCTTTATATTTTGTTCGTAATAGCAAGAGTTTACTATGGGTTTTTGTACAAAGTGTTTGATAATATTCCCTCTCGAGCAATTTAATCTCTGCTGCTAATTCTTTAGTTTTTTTGTTGGTTTGTTTTGCCTTATAACTCGTAAAGCTAATTATCTGACCTCTTATATAAGCCTTGAAAGCTTCCCACCTTGTAGAAGGTGGTGTTTAATTTTTGTTAGTGTAAAAAAAAAGGTCGATGTGATTATCTATAAAAAGTACAAATTCTGGGTCAAGGAGCCATTTTTGTTTAAATCTCCATCTAGGAGGGTCTCTTTGAAGTTTTAAGTCTTCATATATTAGTGTTTTTAGAGCATGGTCAAATATTAATATGCTTTCGTAGCCACATTCCTTTATTTTGTGGCCCAAATTGGAGGAGATTAAAAAGTAATCAATACGTGAATATGATTTATGTGTGCTTGAGTAACAAGAGTATTTTGAACCCTTGGGATTCATATCTCTCCAAATATCCCTCAGATTGAGCTCCTTCATAAAATGTTGTATTGTTTGTCTACTTTTAGAATGAGAATTGTCAATACCTGAGCTTCTGTCCAATTCTGGGATCATTGTGCAGTTGAAATCCCCCGCTATAATATAACTTCCAGGTAGAGATGAGATCATAAGAAAGAGATTTTGAAAAAAAAATTAGATCATCTATATTTGGAGCATAAATATTTATCAAATTTATTTTTTCTGAGATAAGTGTGCCCTGTAAAATAATATATCTCCCAGTTCTGTCTTTAATAACCTTTGTCACATGAAATGGTATGGATTTATGAATCATGATCATAACCCCTCTTGCCTGAGAGTTAAAGGGTGCTGAATATATACTACCCTGCCACCTCCTTCCAACCTTCACCTCCTGACCAGATAACAGATGAGTTTCCTGAAGTAGTACAATATTGTATAGATTTAATCCTAGTCATCACCTGTTTAACTTTTTTCAATTTTTGTAATCCCCTGCAGTTCCAAGATGATATTTTAATTTTTAATCCACCTGACATACCATATCACATTGAGTAGGTTTCCCATTATTTTCAAATTATTTAAAGGTTCAGTCTGCAGTTTCTGTAGAACTGCAGCACTTAGAAAAAATTTCAACAGGCAAAGCATTCTGATCCCTCTCCCTCAGAGCCATATATGGCTCTGCTCTCCCATGGTCTGCTGAAATTCAAATTCAAGCTCTGTTTTTATTGGCTGATTCAAATTCAAGCTCTGTTTTTATTGGCTGGTTACAAACTCTGTTTTTATTGGCTGGTTAATGGCGGGTCACTTTTTCTTTTTAGAAATGCCTATTTACCACCTGGAGAAGCAAGGGGACAATATTTTTTTTTTTTTTTTTTTCAGAGATTACCTCTCTAACATCAGTCTAGTGACAGAGTGAAGAAATATGTTAAAAATATATTGTTAGAAAAGTTACATATAGCAGCTTTAATGATTCAGAAAGCAAAAACCTCTGTATGCTAAAAAATACATCCATAATAATAATGAACCTTGAACAATAAACCCTTTTAACCTTAAACCTTTGTTGTCCACCCCCTCCCACCCTTAATGTACTGGTTCCCATCTAACAGCTAATGTTCCACACGAGGTGAGGATCAAACGACCAAAAAAAAAAAAAAACTTCCCCGCCCCACTACATCAGAAATTTGTTACTAAACGTGTCCAGAGAGTTTAACTATTAATATTAGTATTGGATAAAGGTCTCTGGACCAGCAAACCTTAGACATCAAATATAATAAACAAGCTGTTTGTCCTTATTTATTTTAATTTAAGATTCTATATTCATCTATCCCCACCAGTGTCAACATTACATCCTGAAGATGTCATAATGGTCTCACCCAGTTTTGTTTTCTGCTTTTAGAGTCTTTACAAAGTTCTCTGCTTCAGCTGGCTGATTAAAAATGTGAGACTGACCGTTGTGCGTCACCAGCAGACGAGCAGGAGGAATCATGCCGCATCGTATCTCCATGACACGAAGTTGTCGTTTCACATCATCAAACTCTTTCTGTTTTTTATGCACACTGGCTGTGAGATCTTCATAAAATCTCACCGGGCAGTTGTTGAACAGGATCTGTCCCTTTGTCCTGGCGGCTCTTATCACTGTCACTTTATCCTTGTACTTTAAGAATTTCATGATAAGAGTTCTTGGTGCAGCGGTGTTTGATGCACTTTTCCGCCCGACCCGGTGCACTCCCTCCAAGTGTCAGAGCAGCAGGCAGCGGGCCAGACCCAGAGCGTCTGGCAGCCATTTCTCCAGGAAGCCGCAGGCGTCTTCTCCCTCCGCGTCCTCGGGAAGATTTACCAGCCTCAGGTTAGACCGTCGTGATCTGGATTCCATGTCCGATACTTTCTCCTCGAGATCTTTGTTTTTATTCTCAAGAGCCTGGACTCTGGCTTGCATATTAGTGATGTTATCTTCTGCTGCAGATAGCCGAACCTCCGCCTCCCCGACCCGCTCGGTGCACTCTTTAACTTCTTTTTTCACGCTCTCTATTGCTGTCAGAATACAGTCTAGTCTGGCGGAGAAATCAGATTTTAAATTCGCAATTGCACCCAGTATTGCCTCTGAACCAGCTTCAGTCATGTTTTCTTTCTCACTGAATTCCCCAGGTTCCTCCTCCGTGGTTTCACGTGTGGTGGTTAGTCTCGCTGTTGTCGCAGCTAGCTTCAGGGCTCACCTTAGTCGCAAAGTTGGATAACGTCGACTGGGTTGTCTTGTTGGTATTTCTACTACTGGTCTTCCTTTGTGAGATAGGCATCACGGCTGTTGTCGTTCAGTGTCACTTATATCCAGTAATATTCAGGAGTTTGCAGAAAGGTAGCGGAGCCGAGGTGAGCACGTCCTCTCAGCTGGTCGCCATTACCGGAACCTATCTGGATGATGATCTTAATGTGAAGGCAGTCACGGGGGACTCAGTACCTTATGATGGGTGGGTGGAAGTTGCAGTCAACCTTGAGGGCAATGATGACCCGGACCTATCAATACGTGTACCCTTGTGAGCCGCCTTAAGATCGAGAGACCCATAGTAGGCTTTAATGTAATCCACGAGTTCATTAAAGACAATGGGGGGAACTACAAACTTATTGAGCTTATTGGTAGAGCCATGGGGACTGACATCTCTACTGTAAGCACCCTAGTAAGTTTCATCCAGACTAAAGAGCATCCTATACATGAGCCAGCTACTGTAAAAGTAGGGTTCAAAGGGGGAATAGTCTATCCTAATCAGGTGGCTTACATTAAGTGTAGAGTCCCAGACAGTATTAGCTCAACAGAGTCACTTGTGTTGTTTGAACCAGTACTAGATAATGCCCACCTTGAACAGCTTAGTGTTGGAGCGGGACGATAGAAAAGACAGAGAGGCCGTATATTAAAGTACAGGTGTCAAACTATTCCAGCCGGAGTGTGACACTACCCAGTTCCACAGTTTTGGGTTCTATTGATCCTATTGCAAAAACAGTTGAGACTGACCAACCCAAAACCCCTTGTGAAACAGCACCAGTCTCCACCTGTATTGTTGACTCGGTGAGCAAGTCTAGTCAAGACCAGGGGCCTCATGTATCAACCGTGCGTGCGCACAAAAACCGTGCGTACGTCACTATCCATGCAAAACCCCGTATGTATCAAAACTGAACTGAATGTGAATATGTGCGCATCCAAGTACATTTTCACGCCAGCTCCAGGCTTGGCGTAGGCACGTTTCTGTGGTTTGTGTTCCTTTGGCGACACCTACAGGCGATTCTGGAAACTGTTCATGGTGGGAATAATGATTATTTCCACCCAAACACACATGATGAACAATTATTACATCCACATGGACGCAATCAGAATACAACCTGCAAAAAATATAACAAACAGAAAGACTGAATAGTTCTGCACAGCTTAAATTCTTGTTTTTTGTTCATTCTTAGCTGTTTTAGCAGTTGAAGAACGTGATGCATGATGGGACAAGACGATATTTCTCTGTTGCAGGGTATATTTAAATGAAAACAACGTTTGTCTTTATTTTTAATTCATTCCAGATTTAAAGAACACAAGAAAACTATTAACAAAAAAAACACAAGAAATCCCCTTTTGCCTTCATTTCATGTTGTTCATTCTAAACAGTTTTCTTGTGTTCTTTAAATCTGGAATGAATTTTAAAAAAAAATAATCGTTGTACCATGTGGGAGTCGAACTCATGACCTTCGAGACGAAAGGCGGGCATGCTAACCACTGATCTATCAATGCATGTTAAAACAGCTGGGTCAACTTTTTATTTAAAAGTGGACGGTTTGTTGTGCGCTGAGCGTGCCAAACAAAACCTTTTTCTGTGCCCCTCTACGTCACTCAGAAGTGTCTCCAGTTCACAGTCCGTGAAGTTCCTCTTTTTTCCACGTTTCGACATGATTTGCAATAGAGCAAAGACGACATTCCTAACGTGCAGGGCATATTTAAATGAATTTGCATATTTATATGGAGGCGTGTCAAAGGCGGAGTCGGCCACTCTCTCATGTGCGCTCAATCCCACGTTGGTTGTGATGTACAAAAGGAATGTGCGTGGATACCGGCGTATGCACAGTTTGATACATCTGGATTTTTTTGTGCGTAGGCAGATTTCTGGATTTGACCGTGCGGCACTTTTCAGTAAGAAATCCACGCAAGTCTTTGTACATGAGGCCCCAGGAGCCATCCAATACTGCCCACTGGCACCCCCCAGTGGATATTAGCCACCTAACGCCAGAACAACAAAAGGAAGTAGGGCAAATGTTATTTGAGGAATCAAATGCTTTTGCCCGAGATGATGGAGACATTGGAAATATTCAGAGTTTGAACATGACCATTAACCTGACAGACGACATCCCAGTCCAACGCACATACACATCCATCCCCAAGCCATTATACAAAGAGGTGAAAGAATACATCCAGGACTTACTGGCCAAAGGCTGGATAGTCAAGTCAAAATCACCCTTTGCTGCACCTGTAGTGTGTGTGAGGAAACGGGATGGCACGCTAAGACTTTGCATTGACTACAGACAGTTGAATCAGAAGACCGTGCCTGACCGCCACCCGCTTCCGCGCATCCGGGACCTCCTGGACACGCTGGGCGGCCACAGCTGGTTCAGCATTCTGGACCAAGGTAAAGCTTACCACCAGGGGTATATGGCTGAGGGTTCACGCCATATGACTGCCTTCGTCTCACCCTGGGGGCTATATGAGTGGGTAAGGATTCCTTTTGGTCTCAGTAATGCCCCCGCTGCTTTTCAACGCAGTATGGAAGAAATGCTAGACACCCTGCGTGATGATTGTTGCATTCCATATCTGGATGACATCCTTTGCTATTCAAAGGGGTTCACTGAACATGTTGAGGCGCTGCGCAAGGTCCTCAGAGCTCTTCAGCAACATGGGGTTAAGCTTCGCCCAACCAAATGTGAACTGTTCAAAGCAGAGGTCAGATATGTGGGTAGGCTGGTTTCAGAAAAGGGGGTCCGAATCGATCCAAAGGACTATGAAGCTGTCAAGTCACTCAGTCAGAAGACGCCAACGAACGTGGGTGAGTTAAGAAAACTGCTTGGGTTTTTAAGTTATTGTAACGTTGTCGCGGTCACTCAAGCACCAGACGTTCTGCTTCAGCCAACACTTTATTAAAGAACATAATTAACAGGCCAGTAAACTCAGAGTCACTGTTTGGCCGTGACCCACGCCATAACTCCTCAGCTTCACAACAGGTGCTCCCAGCCTCTCTACAGAACCGCCAAAACTCCCTCTAGCCCCACCCCATCTTATTTCCCAACAACCCTTGCATCATAAACAGGACATGAACAATTAACACTTAACATGACTCTTCAAGGATCATTACACTGCCCCCCCAACAAAAAGTTCCTCGTCCTCGAGGGAACAACACAGTCTCTAAGGCGGGGAGGCAGTTGGCGTTGCCTCCTGGGCCTCCGAGAGGCAACAGGAGGTGTAGGGGCAGGAGGTGTAGGGACAGGAGGTGTAGGGACAGGAGGTGAAGACAGCTCCTGTTGCGAGTCCAACTGTACATGGGCACGAGGACCTTGCACACGTCCCTCTAGGAAAGCGGGGAAGGAATGTCCTCTGTAAGGAGCCATTCTGTCCCTGTGCAGGACCACCTTCCTGCCTCTAGGGGGCAACTGCACCCTGTAGACCACCTCCCCCACTTGTTCCAGAACACTGCAGGGCCCCACCCAGCTGCTGTCCAGTTTGGGGCAACGACCTTTTTTCCTCTTTGGGCTGAAGACCCACACCAGCTCCCCAGCAAGGAAGTGTCTTCCTTTAGTGGTGACATCATAATTTCTCTTTTGGCGCAGTCCCGCCTTTGCCAGCTGGTCCCGGGCAAAGGAATGTGCTGACTCCAACCGGTCCTGTAGTTTCCTCACATAGTCTGGACCTGGTGGTGCCTCTGGAGCGTCAGGGGGCCTTCCAAAAGCCAGCTCCGCAGGGGTCCTCAGCTCCCTTCCCAACATGAGCAGGGCAGGTGTGCACTGAGTTGAGTCCTGGACTGCTGATCTGTAGGCCATGAGAATGAGGGGTAGATGGGTGTCCCAGTCCCTCTGGTGTTCCGAGGTTAGGATAGCCAGCTGCTGGGCCAGTGTCCTGTTAAACCTCTCTACCAGGCCATCGCTTTGTGGGTGGAGCGGGGTGGTGCGAGTCTTCTGAATCCCCAGGCGCTCACACATGGCAGTGAACACCCTGGATTCAAAGTTTCGACCCTGATCGCTGTGAAGGGTCTCTGCTGACCCAAACCGGCTGAACATCCCCTCCACTAATGCGTCAGCCACAGTCTCTGCCTCCTGGTCTGGGATGGCATATGCCTCCGGCCACTTAGTAAAATAGTCCATGGCGGTGAGTACATAGCGGTTTCCCTTATCAGTGTGTGGAAACGGGCCCATGATGTCCACAGCCACTCTTTCCATCGGTGCCCCCGCTGGTTGCTGTTGAAGCTGGGCGCGGGACTGGTCCAGCGGCCCCTTGTGCGAGGAGCAGGAGTCGCAGCTGCGGCAAAAGTCTTCTACATCCCTCCGTTGCTGGCCCCAGTAGTAGCCTTGGCGGAGGCGGCGCAGGGTCTTGGTGACACCAAAGTGCCCAGAGCCTGTGCTTCCATGACTGGCTCCCAGCACCGCTGACCTCAGCGATCTCGGCACCACAACCTGCCACCTCTCCTCCCCAGTGGCCGGATCCTT
Source organism: Garcialebias charrua (assembly GCA_038048925.1). Lineage (NCBI taxonomy): Eukaryota > Metazoa > Chordata > Actinopteri > Cyprinodontiformes > Rivulidae > Garcialebias > Garcialebias charrua. The sequence continues at coordinate 61,841 of JBBPBX010000693.1, read as the reverse complement.
CCAGGCACGCTGCAACACCCCTTCACTCAACCTCAGAGTACCAAACTTGGCCCACAATCCTTTTGTGGCAACAGAAAGCCCAGTGACCTCATCCCAGTTGGGACGCTGCCCGCCCTCGAGCCATTGTAGGACTGGCAGCAGGTCGGTATCTTGCTCCTGTTTTGTCCTCCACTCTGTCACATCCACCACTTGGAGCACCCTGCACGAGAGCTGCGCTGTGCCATCTGTTGCTGTGAGCTCCTTCTCCTCTTGCTTTTCACAATGACGACAGCCTGCTGCAGCACATGGGCGGCGAGAAAGGGCATCCGCGTTGGAATGGCGTGCTCCTGCTCTGTGTTCCACAGTGAAATTAAAGCCCTGGAGCTCCTCCAGCCAACGAGCCACCTGCCCCTCGGGCTCCCTGAACGACATCAGCCACTGGAGGGCAGCATGGTCTGTTCTGATAATGAATGGTGTGCCACACAGGTAGTACTTAAAATGTCTTACCGCCGCCATCACTGCCAGAAGCTCTCGCCGTGTAACACAGTAGCGTCGCTCACTCTTATTCAGGATCCGGCTGTAGTATGCTACTACTCTCTCACCATTGGGTCCAACCTGCGACAACACCGCTCCCAGTCCCACGTTACTGGCGTCTGTGTCCAAGACAAATGGCAGGTTGGGGTCCGGTGGGGCAAGGACCGGGGACTCTGTCAGGGATCTGCGCAGGATGTCGAATGCCTGCTGACAGTCTTGGTTCCAGGTGAAGTCGCAATTTTTCTGCAGCAGGCGGAAGAGTGGTGCAGCTATTGAGGAAAAGTCTTTCACAAATCTTCTGTAGTAGGAGGCCAGGCCAAGGAAGCTTTTAAGCTGGACTTGGTCCGTTGGAGTGGGCCAGTCCTTAATTGTGTGGACCTTCTCCTCCAACGTGCTGACGCCCTCACAACCCAGCTTGTGGCCCAGAAATTCTACCTCCCTCCTCATGAAGTGGCACTTGTCTGGGTGTAGCTTCAGGCCTGCAGCAGCCACTCTCCCCAGCACCTGTTTCAGGGAGTCCAGAGCGGCCTCAAAGGAGCTTCCGTGCACCAGGAGGTCATCTAGGTAGACCAGACACTGCTGTCGTGGGACCCCAGCCAGTACCCTGTCCATGAGTCTCTCAAAGGTAGCAGGAGCGTTGCATAGACCGAAGCTTAGTACTCTGAACTGCCACAGTCCCCTGTTGGTGCAGAAGGCTGTCTTGGGTCTAGACTCCGGTGACAATGGCACCTGCCAGTATCCACTTCGCAGGTCCAGGGTGGAGAACCAGGATGAACCTACTACCAAATCCAGCGATTCGTCTATTCTGGGGAGAGGGTAAGAATCCTTTTTTGTAACTTTATTGAGGGGTCGGTAGTCTACACAAAAGCGCATCCTTGTGCTGTTTTTCTTGGGTACCATCACCACAGCGGAGGCCCACGGGCTGTCAGATGGCTCTATGATGCCTGTCTCAATCATCTCACCCAGTTCTCTGTCAGCAACCTCCTGGAGAGCTAAGGGAAGGCGGCGAGGACGCACTTTAATAGGACGAGCATCCCCAGTGTCGATGGTGTGCTCCACCAAGTGTGTCAGACCCACTTCGTTCTCTTTAAGAGCAAAAGTGTCCTTAAACTCCAACAGCACCTGCCATAGGTTTTCCTGCTGCTGCTGAGTCAGCCCCTCACAGTTCTTGGACCAGATTTCTCTCACTGCAGACAGCCTCTCCTCCTCTTCAGTTTGATGCTCAGCTGGTGGCAGTGCCAAAGTCTCTGCGGTGTACGCAGCTACAGCTTCAGGGGCTGGGCATGACGAGGGGGAAACGAGCCGCACGCTCCTCCCCTCAGGTAGTATCAGGGCACCCCTGCCTAGGTCAATCACACCACCAATGGCTCATAGAAAGTCCACCCAAGGATGCATGTGTCCTGCACATCTGCCACCCAGGTAGCATAACCCCAAAATTACACCACAAGCATTGCGGCTCCGCCCCGCTCCGGTCCGACCTCCGCAGCAAATACGCACCCTTTATAATAAATGACAGAATTTACACTGGCTCCGCACGGCGGCGGTGAGCAGCGGAGAGCGGACGGCAGTCCGTCAAAATTAGAAATTTTTCTATTTCTGCCGGACGCCGGAGCTGTGCCGCAGTCAACTTTTGAAGATTACGTCGCACCAACAGGAAAAGGAACGAGCACAACTTCCGTATTTACAAAATAAAATCACCACGGGCGGACTAATCCTAGCTCTATACGGATTTATTTGTACAAAAATGCTGTCAAACTATCATTTATGACTATTCTATGACTAAACTATTATATTTATGACTATGACTACGCCTACAAACGCAATACAAGAAATAAATAAATAAAAAAGTATTTTATTCTGAAATGTAAACATCACTTCCTGTTGCTCAAACCATGTAGCTCATTTACGAGAGAAGATCAAGGCAGCAGTCTCTCTACAGTTGTTCTCCTTCTTCCACCGAATGAATTGTTTTGTTCTGACTTACTTATTTATCACTTGATTTATCGCGCGATCTCGCACGTGTCTCGGAGCGGCGCATCCAGGCGGACCTGCGCATCCAGGCGGACCTGAGCGGAGCGCAGGCAGTGGAAATTGGACTCGCTCAGCTGCGACCTGCGGACCGGAGCGGAGCGGAGCCGCGTGTGGTGTAATTTTGGGGTAAGGCACAGCGAGATCTCCCACCTTAAACTGGAACACTCCCCTCCCTCTTATGGGGGCCAGGTCACCAGTCACTGTCTTAAGCTGCACATCAGTTGCCTGCACAGTAGCTCCAGTAGGGATGATGTCAGGTCGAACAAGTGTTGCGTTGGATCCTGTGTCCAGGAGTGCTGTACAAGGCACCCCGGCGACCACCACTGGAATGTGACAAAAGTTGCCCACTTGTGTCCAGCCCACAGCAATGATGGTGCCTGGTGGAGATGGTGCTAGGCTGGGGGTGTTGGTCTCACAGGCCCGTGTACTCCCACCTACACGGGCCCTTGGGCGTTTCCCGGCACGGCTGCAAACCTGGGACACTGCCTGATGAGGTGGCCCGTTTGCCCACAGCCCCAGCAGCTCTGCGGTCGACGGCGTGGGTCCACTTGGGGAGCAGATGACTGAAGAGCAGCGGTCTGCGTCGTACTGAGTGGTCCCCTTGTCCTCCCCAGCTGCTCGACCGGAGCTGACAGTACTCTCACTATTGGTGCGTCCTCAGCTCCACCAATGGATCCTGTCAGCATCTCCCTCTCCAGCGCTAACTCTAGAGCTGCTCCAAGCGTTTCTGGACGTGCCAGCTGAGTCTGTATTCGGAGCTCTTTGGGACTGAGAGCCTGCAGGAACTGATCACGAGCTAGTTCTGCCTGCACTGCAGGTGGCATGTTGTCATAAGCCCTCCTGCAGAGACACTCAATGTCATGGGCCAGGATACGAAGAGGCTCTGCAGGCTGTCTGCGTCTATTGTGAAACTCTGATCGCAGCAGCACAGGCTGGTTATACTGTCCAAATCGTCTCTGTAGTGTCCCAACTAGAGCAGCATAGTCTCTCCTCTCCTCCTTGCTCAGCAGCAGTAAACAGGCAGCTGCATCCTCACACAGGCATAAAGCTAATTGCAGTGCTTTATTCTCCTCATCCCAGCCAGCAGCTGCAGCTAACAGTTCAAACTGAGCAATAAACACCTCCCATGGCGTCTTTCCATTGAACTTTGGCGTTTTTATGTTTGCCGCTACTTCTCGCCACTGGGCGCCGCCATCTTTGTTTACGTCACGTGATGGTGCGTCACGAAGATTAGATTCTATTCCGCTGAAACCGCGGTCATGGCGGGGAAAGTTCTCGTATCTAGCCAAACCTGGTGAGAATCCAGCCTCAGCAGACATTTGCAGCGCCGTGTCTCTCACTCTGTGAGCAGTCGAATGCAGCCGGGCTTCCATCTCCAGCTCCTCCCGTTTAATCTTGTCCGCGAACATGTCTCCACCTGCAGTTTGCTCCGCCGCGCGCTTCAGAGGCAGCTCGTAGTTTCACTTCTGACACCAGTGTAACGTTGTCGCGGTCACTCAAGCACCAGACGTTCTGCTTCAGCCAACACTTTATTAAAGAACACAAATAACAGGCCAGTAAACTCAGAGTCACTGTTTGGCCGTGACCCACGCCATAACTCCTCAGCTTCACAACAGGTGCTCCCAGCCTCTCTACAGAACCGCCAAAACTCCCTCTGGCCCCACCCCATCTTATTTCCCAACAACCCTTGCATCATAAACAGGACATGAACAATTAACACTTAACATGACTCTTCAAGGATCATTACATTATTATAGGGCCTACATTCAAGATTTTTCCAGGATTGCTAAACCTTTGTACAGCCTCCTACAAGTCAAAGGGAGTCCTGAAAACACTCAGACCAAGTCCAAGAAAACCCGAAGTGCTCAGCTGCCCTCAAGGGCTCCTATCAGCTGGACAGGTGAGCACGACCACATCCTGAGGCAGCTCATTGACACTCTGTCCGACCCACCTGTGCTTGCCTACCCCGACTTCGAACTGCCCTTTGTTTTACATACTGACGCATGTGAGAAAGGGCTCTGGGCTGTGTTGTATCAGAGGCAGGGGGGGAAATTAAAAATCATAGCATATGGCTCAAGAACTCTGACCCCAGCTGAAAAAAAACTATTGTTTACATTCCAGTAAGCTAGAGTTCCTAGCTCTTAAATGGGCCATTTGTGAGAAGTTCAGGGATTATTTATTCTATGCCCCAGAGTTCACGATGTATACCGACAATAATCCCCTTACATATGTAATGAGCACTGCAAAGTTAAATGCGACAGGACATAGGTGGGTAGGAGAGCTTGCAGATTTCCGGTTTAACATCAAGTACCGACCTGGTAGAGCTAATGTGGACGCTGACACTTTGTCACGCCTTCCGCTGGACATTGATAGTTATGTTGGACAATGTATAGAGGAGCTTAGCCGAGACATTGTTTGTGCAACATGGAAAGGGAGTGAGGCAGCAAAGAAGAGTGATGTTGCCTATTTAGCTGCCTTGGCTCAAGACATTGGGTCGGACACTAGGCCAGACGCACCAGCCTTACCTAGCATTAGCCATGAAGAGCTAGTGAGAGCACAAAGACAAGACAACAATTAAAGAACTCCTCAGGTTAAAAGAGACCAAACCCACACTAACTGACAGAGACAGACAAAATGCAGATGGGTTAGTGCGGAGGTTAATGCGTGAGTGAAACTTAAGATGGAGAATGAGCTACTTTACAGAGAAGCTGGGGGTAGAAAACAGCTTGTACTGCCTGCAGAGTACAGGCCCTTGGTGCTGAAACTCCTTCATAAGGACATGGGTCACCTCGGTGCTGAAAGAGTTATCAACCTGGCCCGAGATCGCTTCTACTGGCCCTTTATGAAGAAGGACATTGAAGCTTATGTGACGAGACAATGTCCCTGTATAAAACAAAAGAAACCCACCACACACGTCAGGGCACCCATGGGGAGCATCAGTTCCAGTGCACCCATGGAGCTAGTATCCATTGACTTTATGCATCTAGAAAAGAGCAGAGGTGGTTACGAATACATACTTGTTGCAGTTGACCACTTTACACGGTTCGCCCAGGCGTGGCCGACCAGAAACAAGTCAGCTAAAACTGCTGCGGAGAAACTATACAACGATTTTATTCCTCGTTTTGGGTACCCTGCTAGGCTACATCACGACCAGGGCCGTGAATTTGAAAACTCACTGTTTAGGGGACTACAGCAGCTGTCAGGTGTCAGTCACTCACGTACAACACCATACCACCCACAGGGAAACCCTGCCGAGCGATTTAATCGCACCTTACTACAAATGCTGAGAACTCTTGAGGAGGCAGAAAAGGATAACTGGAAAGACTTTCTGCCCCAAGTTGTCCATGCATATAATTGCACAAAACATGAGGCCACAGGGTTTGCCCCACATTTCTTAATGTTTGGACAGCATCCCCGCTTGCCCGTGGACCTCATGTTTGGACTCAACACAGAGGAGGACAGTGAAACACCATATGGATATGTACAAGAGTGGGCAAGGAGGATGAAAGAGGCTTATCGTATTGCTAACAACAACAGCCAGCAATCGAGCGCTCGTGGAAAGAAACACTATGACCAACATGTGAGAGGAGTCGTCTTGGAGCCTGGTGATCGAGTGTTAGTTCGCAACCTGAGAGAAAAGGGCGGACCCGGAAAGCTCAGGTCATATTGGGAGCAGACTGTGTACATTGTCAAAGAACAGATCAATGACAGCCCCATCTACAAAGTATGTCCTGAGAACAATGCCCAGAACACCAGGGTCCTCCACAGAAATCTGCTGCACCTGGTGAATGACTTACCTTTAACTGTTGATCACAGAAAAGATAAAGCACCCATCAGGAGCAGAGTCAGAGGCCACCGTGTCACTCCAAGCCAAAGTAATCGAGACAGCGACTCATCAGATTCTGAGAGTGACTCCAGGATGCGTTATTGGCTCAGAGTACCTGTGTCAACAAGACTACAGGAACCAGCCACCCAAACTCATCCAGTGTCAAGCCAAGTTGTCACACCCGTGGACCAACAGAGGGACTCTCAACTGAACACTGTAGATGAAAATTTTCAGCATCCAGCTGAAAATGAACTGGTCCAAAACGGTGAAACGGGCGATGCACAAAGAGAACAAGAACTGGGGAGAGACACTGAACAGGTTGAAACTGAAATTGAGCAAGAGGAGCGAGTACCAACTCAGAGGAGGAATTTCTCAGGAGGTCTACGCGAGCAAGGAGACCACCTCAGACATTCACCTACAACACTATGGGTCAGCCCTCCTATCAGCCACAAGGGGTCATAGGTCATGTTGGACTGTGTGGGTTACAAGCTTCACCATTATGGGTAATGCAACCTGTGCAAGAGCAATTTTACACTCAACAGACTGTGCCTTATGCAACGCCTTTTGCAGTGCCTTATAATTTTGTGTACCGAGATGTGTACACTGAAGGGAAATGTTCTTTTGAGTGAGGTTCCTGTGACAAGAACCAAGTTGTTAATATTTTGTGAAATGTTATCACTGGCGTTAAAGTGTCGGGAGCCACCTTTTAAGTTGGGGAGCGTGTGGTGCACCTAAAAATGTCACCACAATATTTGGTTTTCTTATGAATGTAAAGTATTTCCATGTGCAGCTGATCCTATTTTCAAATATATGTTATATTTGGTTTGCGGTTCGGCAAGTTAATATGCCTGCATTTTTATAGTGTTTTTCTGAGGAGCGGTGATGACGAAGCGGAACCTTTGTTTTGGGGGGGTGCGTTGCTTCCAGGTTGGTTTTGGGGACGGACGGCTTCACATGCTTTCTGGATCTAAAGGGCGAAACAATGGTCGTCATATCTTTGACTCCTAATTTTTATTTTTATTTATTTTATTTTTTTATTGAGAAAGCCAGTTACAGTACAATTATAGTTATATTGATTTCTTTCTCTTTTTACATTCTCAGTTTCCTCATTTTTCCTTTTTAACAAACCGAACAGCAGCTAGAGAAATAAAAAAAAATAATAAAATGAAAATAAACAAAAATAATAATAATAAAATAAAACAAAATAAAAACCTAAGCAAAAACCAACCAGAACTTACATGTGAGTGGCGGGGTAGCCTGAATATTAAGAATCATTGACATTACATATCAAGTCCAGATATCAACCTGAATGGCAGCAAGGTTTACACAAAGTCAGACATAACAGGTTTAACATATTCTGTCCATTTTGACCATATCTTATAGAATGTGACCATCTGAACATTAATGGAATAAGACAGTTTCTCCAATACATAAATCTCTTTCACTACATTAATCCAGTCTTCAGTTGTTGGGGGTTCCTGTTTAAGCCATTTTCTTGTGAGGGCCTTTTTGCTCCCCGCCAGCAAAATGTACAGAAGTTTTTGATCATTATAGTTCAGTTTATCGACCGGTATGTTACATAGAAATATGCATTCAAAGGTTAAAGGAAAATCGAATGTGAAAATGTTCTGTAGATGCTCATGTATTTGAGACCAATATTGTTGAATGGTTTGGCAGCCCCAGAAAATATGGAAATGATTGGCACCATCCCTGCCACATCTCCAGCATGCACTACCTTTTCCTTGATATCGTTTCTGCTCTGGGGTTATGAAAAATCTTAAAATGTTTTTCCAGCAAAATTCACGCCAAACCTTTGATCTTGTTGTTGTCCATGGTATCTTACAAATGTGGTCCCAATCTTCCTCTGGAATCGTCAGGTTACCTTCTTTTTCCCATTTCACTTTAACATAAACAGTGCTGTCTTTCTTACACTGCAGGATGGCGTTATATATCCTGGAAATAATTTTACCCGTCTTTGATTTAGATAATGATATAAATGTTTCCACAAATCCCAAATTTTGTAAATGTATTTGTAGGTCTTGGTAAAAATAATTTCTCACCTGTAGATATCTAAAAAAGTCATCTGTGCATAAGTTGTATTTTGTTTTCAAGGATTCAAAGCTTTGGAACGCCCCCTTGTGGACAAAAGAATGATAACTAGTTAGGCCTTTTGAAATCCACCCCTTAAATCTACCATCATGTAGATTTGGAATGAAATCTGAGTCATAGGCGCACCATCGCAGAATTTTAGAGGCATTTTCTAGTCCACATATTTTAATTGCTTCGTTCCAAGCCGATATCATTACTTGCGATATTGGTTCATCTGCCAAATTGATTTTGGTTTGCAATTTTGTGTCGGCTATTATGGCTTTAATCGGTATTGTTTTAATTGTGTCCCCTTCAACATCTTTCCATCCTGCAGTGTAATCCGGACAGCACAAACATATCAAAGGTCTTAACTGAGCTGCACAAAAATATTCTCTCAAACAGGGAAGCCCCCAACCTCCTTTTTCTTTTTTTAACTGTAAAGTTTTGTATTTAACTCTGGCTTTTTTCTCTTTCCAAATATATTTTGACAGCATTCTATCCCATTCTACAAATTGTTTTGAGGGTATGGGGACTGGCAGTGATTGAAATAGATACAACAGTCGGGGAAGGATGTTCATTTTAACTGATTCAATCCTGGAGTGTAGGTCAAAAAAGGGTATGGCATTCCATCTTTGGATATCAGATTTTATGTCTATATTCAGGGGGGCATAATTGACCTCAAACATTTTAGTAGGGTCACGGTGTATCATCACCCCCAGATACCTAACACCATCTGCATCCCATTTCCATTTGTAGCAGTTCTTGATTTCAACTGGTGGATCATAATTCAGCGTTAGTACCTGCGTTTTGTTCACATTAACCTTGTACCCTGAGAAACAGCCATATTCTGATAGGATTTTCATTACTTTGGGGAGAACCTGCGTAGGATGCGTTATAACAAGTAACAAGTCATCAGCAAATAATGCCAATTTTTGCTCCCCTCCTGCTGTCTTTACTCCTGTTATATCCTGTCTCTGTCTGATCCATTGGCTCAATGGTTCTATAAACAAGGCAAATAAAAGTGGTGAAACGCAGCAACCTTGGCGGGTACCTCGTTCGAGAATGAATGATTCAGTAAGGTCTCCATTAATTTTGATTTTGGCTGTTGGTTTATTATACAACCCAGAAATAGTATTTATTATAGATTTATCAAATCCAAATCTCTCAAGTACCTGATATAAAAAGGACCACCTCACCGAATCAAATGCCTTTTCGGCGTCTAAACTTAACATTAAAGTCTCTATTTTTTGTCTATGGACCTGGCTCATTATATGCAAAACTTTCCTAATGTTGTCCTGAGTTTGACGGTGTTTGATAAAACCTGTTTGATCATTATGTATTAGTCCTGGTAAAATTGTCTCAAGTCTCTTTGCGATGATGGAGGTGAACAACTTATAATCAATATTGGTAAATGGTAAATGGAGCTTATTTATATAGCGCTTTCCAGCCCCCTGTGAGGAGCCCCAAAGCGCTTTACAATACCAACCATCCACCCATTCATACACACATTCATACACCGGTAGTGGTAGCCTATGCTGCCTTGCAAGGCGCCATCCAGGCCTACCGGATACACTGATTGGGCGATTGGAAATACACTGATTGGGCGGTAATTATTACAGTCTAGTTTATCTTTTCCTTCTTTCGGAATTATGGAAATTATTGCTTCCCTCCAAGAGGGAGGTACTGTTTTTCCTTCCATTACCCAATTAAATGTTTTCAGCAAGGTGGGAGTCAAATGATCCTGCATTATTTTGTACCATTCTGGGCCAAATCCATCCCCCTGCCATTTTTCCTCCTTTTAGTCTTTTAATTGCTGAGTGAATTTCTTCTCTGGTTATTGTGGATACTAACATTTTATTTTGTTCCTCTGTCACTGTTGGTAACTCTAGTTCAGACAGAAAAGTATTGACTTCTTGATTATTATCTACATGGGTTTGGGAATAAAGTTTTCTGTAATAATTCTGAAAGCATTGTTGAATTTTCTCCTCTTCAGTTTCTATTTGACCATTTAAAGGATTTTTTATTTTATGTATAGTTCTCTCCGCTTGTTGCTTTCTGAGTTTATACGAAAGGAGTTTTAGTGATTTTCCTCCTACATCACCGTACTGCTGTTTGTTTAAAATGATTTTTTTCTGTACCTCAATCATGTTTAGGTCATCTAATTCTTTTTTAAACTTTTCCATATCAGCTTTAATGTCATCATTCATAGTCGCAGAGTGTTGGTGTTGCAGCTTTAACAATTTATCTTCCAAGCCTTTACGTTTTTGCATATTTTCTCGTTTTAAGTGGGAGGATACACTAATTATTTTCCCTCTAATCACCGCCTTCAGTGCATCCCATAATATTCCTGGTGACACCTCTTCATTATCATTTTGAGCTAAATAATTCTCTATTTCTTTTTTTAAATTCTCTTTAATGTTTGGGTAGTTTAAAATATTTGTGTTCAACCTCCATAATGTAGATCTATTTTTCCTGTTCAGACAAATGTCAGCATAAACTGGATTATGATCAGAAATTGTACAGGGACCAATTTCACATGTTTTGATTTTAAACAAATCATTCTTGAATGTGAGAATGTAATCTAACCTAGAATATATGTTATGTGGGTACGAGAAGTGGATGTATTCTCTATTAGTTGGGTGTTGTTCTCTCCATACATCAAAACCTAAATCACCCATAAGGCGTCCCATCCTCTTACCAATAGTTCTTACATCACCTTTCCCATTAGAGGAGTCTGATTTGGCGTTTAATAAGGTATTAAAATCACCGCTGCATAATAAAGTTCCCTGACTCCTTGTTGTTGCAATTTTGAGAATCTGTTTATACAGTGACCAATCGCTGCCAGGTGGAATGTATACATTCAGGAGGGTAGTCATGGCACCATCAATCTTACCCGTTATCATTATATACCGACCTTCTTTATCTTTGTATTCTGATATATGTTCATAGTTAAGAGTTCCGGATAGCAAAATCGCCACTCCCCTCCGCCTCCCAGAACTGTGGGAAGAATAAAACACATGTTTAAAACCCATCCTGTTCAATTTAGCATGCTCTTTATCACTCAGATGTGTTTCCTGCAATAGAACAATTTGGACTTTATCTCTTTTAAATTTAGATAAAGCTTTCTGCCTTTTTACTGGACTATGTAAACCATTAATATTATTTGACACCAATTTTATCAACCTGCTACTCATCTAAATTATATTTCTTGATTATACCATGTACCTTAATGGGCTCCCCGCTCACTCTTGAAAACACTGAACATAGAACAAATAAAAAAGTCAACATCAAAAACAAAGTCAAAAACAAAACAAACTCAACCAGAACTCTTGACTTCCAAGGTGGGGGTCTCTGGGGTAGACCCTGCTTCACCCCCAAAGGCGGCTTCCTCATCGGTCAATGAAGGGGGCCCTTAGTGGCTAAGGCCTCAGTGTAGAACGCACCGTGAGAAACCTAACTTATTTACTATTGTACATCATAAACCAAATGCAAGTCTTAATTATTAATAACAGAGTGGATCAACCTCATTTTTCTGTGCGTGTGGGAGATGTCCTCTTGAAAGTTCTGAGTTTTTCTTTGTAGCCGGCTGCTTGGTCCTGCTTGCTTGTCGTTCTGCTCCTCGGTCCCCTGGGCACCCTGCTCCAGGACAGCTGCCTCAGCTGCTCCAGGGCCGTTTCTGGTGACTTAACGACCTGCACAGCGTAGCCTCTGCTGGACATGTCTTCAGTAGCTTCCACCACCGTGTTGTAAATCTTTGTTTCGTCTGCATATTTCACCCTCAGCCGGGCTGGGAAGAGAGTCTGAAAAGGGATCTGCTGCTCCTTCAGGATCCTGCGCACTTCTGCATATTCTTTTCGTTTTTTCAAAATCAGAGGGGGGTCATGATCCAAGTTCACTTGCTGGCCGTTCCAGGTAAATCCTCTTTTCTGCCATGCCTTGCGGAGGAGATCTTTGGTTTTAAAACTGAGGAATGTCACAATAATAGAACGTGGTGGCGCGTCGCTTGGGGGTGGAGGGCCTAGAGAGCGGTGCGCCCGTTCAATGTTTATGTCGAGCTCGTCTTGGGACAGAGCCAAGCCCTCACGGAGCAACTTCTCCACAAAGTCACACATTGACGCCGAGTCACGTTCAGCCTCTTCGGGTACATAAATCCTCATGGACTCTCTTCGTGAACGGCTCTCTAGACCCATTAGTTTATCCTCAAGTTTTATTTGTAGCTTTATTATTTCAGTGACGGCCTCCTCCGTAGCTACGATCCTCTCCTCTGCTTTTTCAATCCGACCCTCTGCCTCGTCTAGTCTGGCGTTCATCTTTCGGATTTCTTCTTTAATTTCCCCCAAATGCGCATTGTTTTCCTGTCGGAAGCCTCTTAATTCCTGCAGTACCGTCTCCCACTCAGCCATGTTTAGCTCAGTTCAAAAAGTTCAGTCGTATTTATTAGCAGAGCTAGTTAGCGGTTAGCATTAGCCGCGATGCTAGCGATATTTTCTCGGTTTTAAACGTCCGCTTTTTGGCACTACCAAGCATCGGTTTAGATGTATTTCGCTCACCCCAGTTCTTTTTCACCTTTATGGATGCGTTTTCATTGTTTTAGTGGGGTTGGGTTTTCAATTTCTTAGGTTCTCTCGGGCCCGTTCACTGCGTGGCCATCACGGTGACGTTCAAACCGGAAGTCCCATGACTCCTAATTTTATTATTCTTCAGGTCGTTCACTGCGTGGCCATCACGGTGACGTTCAAACCGGAAGTCCCATGACTCCTAATTTTATTATTCTTCAGGTCAGTACATGGTGAAAACACATCACAACTACGATGTAAGATGTTTACCTCTTATGTGAACAGCACATATCACGGTGTGGCGGTTTCTGTGCAGTAGTTGCAAGTAAATAGTCACGTTAAATCTGGCAGGATGCCAGCTCTCGCTGGGAAGGTCTCGCGAGGGAAAGTGAATAGAAGGATGTGATATCTTACTAACTCCGGGTTTTGAGTTTCACTTTGTTTTGTTTGAATGATCAGACCAAGTGTGGGAACTGAGGTTAAAGGTGGAACAAGGTTAGATTCTGCATTTGTTTTATGGTGTGTCATCACTGTTGCAGCAGTCCTCCTGACACTCGGGACCTGTAACACTTAGACTTCTAGTTTGGAGCATTAATAATCATCTATGTGATCAAACATTTCACAAGACTAGCCATGTATGAACAAGTTTATTTATAAAGTTGAAAAACTACAGTGAAAATGCACACAGCTTTCTACATTTAAAAGTATTAAGAACATTTTACAAGCATGCAAACAATCCTTAACGTTTGGAACACAAACGGGAACAAATAAATTTACAAGGATTTCCCTGATTCTGTAACGGTTTACTTCTTCTTCTTCTTCTTCGTCTGAGCTTGTTTTTGTTTAGTCTTGGTTTTGGTCTCCGTTTCCTCAAGAGCAGCAAGTTTTTTCTTGAGCTTTGCATCGCCAGCCGAACCCTTCCGGTCCCTGCTGGAGCGCTGCTGACTCCTCCGCTGACCCCTTAACGAACCAGACGAAGTCGGCGTTTCTTCTTGCAGTTTGTCCCGATCAGCCACTCGTGGTCCCAGACCAGCAGTGTCCTACCTGTGAGTGGGACAGTTTCATGCAATGTCTCTGCTAAACATCTGATCTGATTCAGGGTAAAAAGTCAATGTGCTCACCCATGCCAGATCCAATCAGGTCACCCAATGGGCTAAATTTGTTGATCTGTAAAAACAAAAACTCTTTGGCTTTAATATGCTCAGGTTTAGTTATTTTACGTGTTCCTTCTTTGATAAATGACTCACAGACTTTATCTCTGTGGTGGTGGAATCATACAGCTGAAGCACAAGCTCCCCACTGTTGGAGTCAAAGATGTCGATGGTTCCCTTATCGTTGATCCAGAAACGAGCATCAGGGTAGCGCCCAGCCACAATCAGGTCATACATGGGATGCCACGTGGCCTACAGGACAATCAGAACATCAGAAATAATATCTGATCACATTTTATACACATTTAAGCAAGACTGAGGCTTTTGTTTAATACAAAACCGATGTTTTCAATTGGTTTCACTTTTAATTATCCGTCATACCAAACTCCAGTATTTTTATCATGCATCTGTTTTTGTGACCATTAGGAATAAAATAACATTTGATGATAAATGGTGTAAATTAACATAATACGAGTTGGTGAATTTAATGTTTAATTATGAATTATGGAAAATATATCACATAAAGAGGACTAGAATATCTTGTCAGATGTTAAACTAGGCCATAAGCTGATAAATAATATCTTTTAAGCGACTGCTAACTTTAAAAATCAACCATGACGCTTTCTGATGTCAGTAAGAATAGTTCCTTATTGCTGGGTTTCAGATGACGTAGCAGTGACGTCACAGAATGCAGATGCGGGGCAGCCCGGGCAGGAAGTAAACGCAGCCGTTTCCTTCTGTTGCTGATTCAGCATCAACATGCCTAAATTCTGTGCCGTTTACGGTTGTTGCAACCGCTCTAATCGAGAGATAGATAAAAGTTATTTTCGTGTTCCGAAAGTAGTATGCTACAAGGGGATTAATTTAAAAAAACTTACAGAAAAAAGACGACAAACGTGGATTACAACCTACGGCTAAAAACAGGAGGTGCAGAAACTGACGAGAGTCTGCAGCGACCACTTTGTTACAGGTAAGGGTCGTATCGTTTAAATCATATTTTCAGATATTTTATTGGACAGTAACTAGAAAGACAGGTAAGATATGTTATGCCCTAGCTTGTGTAGTGGTTCAACACTTGGTTGTTCCCAGAAAAAATCCGATTAGAATGCTAATGTTGTTAGCGGTTAGCTTAGTGCTAGGAAAGGCATTTACGTGTTTTACTTTAAAGTGGTGTCTTATATTTAGGTTGTCCGAGTGCAGCAGGTGATGTACATTCCCAAGACTGGGCCCCCACTGTTAACCTGGGGTACCAAAGAAGTAACGAGTGGCCACAAACAGAAGCATCCCTCCGGCGCAGGGAAAGAGCTAAGGCCTGGAAGCTTCTCTGCACTGAGGAGGCCAACAGTCTGGAAGATGAGCTCTGTGAAGAAAGCTTACCAGCCCCTGAAAACGAACGATTCAAAGGTAAAATAATAATAAATAAAAATACTATTTATTTATTTATAGAATTTCTGAACGTAATTTTTAATAATTAAATATTTGCAGATGCAGAATGCCAGACGGATCTAAGCATGGTTGACCTCACAAAGCTGGAGGATGCAGTGAAAGGCTACACAACTGAGATCTGCGACCTTAAGGAAAAAGTCTCAGTGACTAAATTTACTCCTGAAACCTTCCAGAACAACGATAAAACAAAGTTTTATACGGGACTGCCCAACTTTTTAGTTTTGATGCAAATTTTTCAGCTCTGTGAACCTTATACATCAGCATGTCATCACTGTCAGCACTCTCCAAATTTGAGCAATTTATTATGATACTTATGCATCTCAGATTACATCTGCAGCTTCAAGACCTTGCCTATAGATTTAATGTGTCAAAAGCCACTGTGTCTCGAATTTGTTTTAGAACGATTCATGTTCTCCATGAAAGATTACAATTCTTAATAGAGTGGCCTGAGCGACAAGTAATTCAATCAACTATATTTATATAAATATTTTAAGTTTAAATGATTATACATGTATTTATCATTTAAAGTAAATCAAAAGTAAATTAAATCACTAATACTGTTACAGACCATATTTGTACATGTTAATTGTTCATGAAGACAAAAAAAAAATTTACCCAATAAGGTTGAATATTTTTAATTTATTCAATGAACTCCATAACCAATCTTTGTGAATATTGGTCAGTTAAAATGACATGAGTTTTGCTATTGAAATAAAAACATTTTTCTGAAGTAGACTCATTTTGCAACATTTGTGACATATGACATTTGTATGTGCTGTTATTTAACATATTAGAACACCTTTGAAATTCACAAGCTAATCTCATATTGATTTAAATATATCATTTGATTTAACATACTTAACTTTTCAATTAAGATTATTGTAAATAAAAAACAGCTGTCATGACATGTAACAACATCACATGACCCTTCTGCAGAGTGCTTGCTACAGGTGTAGCTGAAACATGTTATGGTAGTGACAAATGTTTTTGGGGAAAAAAAGAGCAACTGTTTAAATTTGTATAAACTTTTCAAACTCCTTTCATCAACTACTCCAAATAACATTCTTGATTCTTAGATTGGTTAGTCACGTGTGGATTTCTGTCCCAGGATTTCAGGTAGGATGCAATGTGTAAAATAGTGCTGAATTTTGGGAACTGCTGTTTCCCACAGCTGGTCATCTGGCAGAATTCTTTCCACATAAATATCATTTTCACTCCATACTACAAAATCACAATATTGTACATCCACAATGTGAATCTGATCCTGGAGCTGATGGTAATAAGGATGGTTCCTATCCAGTTGTACAGAATCTCCAACCTTGACGAGACGACGAGACAAAAACCAGGCTGTCCAGCACACATCCTCAGACTGACTTCATGCTGTTTGCTCTGTGGGCACTGAAGGACAAGACAATTAGACATAAAAAATAAATACGGTAGTCTCCAAAACATTTCAATATGATACTTTTTTAAAGATTGTGTTTCACTCATTTCACTATCCAACACCAATGTTAGAAAATGAGACTATATTTATGTCTCTGTCAACCAGGTGTGTTCCACAGGTAAGAATGTATTAATCTGGACTAAGTTTTAAAAGGTGATGGAAAGGTCACACATTTTTTAACTGGAAACAAGGCAACATCCCACAAACTGCAAGACCATCCCCAAAACTACGGCTACATGCTGTGAAATATGCAAACAACAAAGATTTGAGTAAAAAATTATAGTTGTAACATTCATACTGTGAGGTGCGCAAAGTCTGCAGTGCAGTACCCTAATGCATGCTCAATAATCCAGGTAGAAAAATCTAAAAAAGCTAAGTCTGCAGTGCAGTAGTCCAAACCTTTTGAGAAATAAATTTTACCTTGATTTCACACACCCTGGCTCCATGACAGTCACATGAAACGACTCCATCTGGTGAGGCTCCCATGTATGGCCACCTTGAGTTTAACCAGCTAGTATCTGAAGTTACAAAGAAGATACGATCACCTTGATGATACTGTATTATCAAAACAAAAAAAATCATAATATTTTCAGTACATTAACTTACCTTTTTAATGGAGTTACTGTAGATCTCTGACCTACAGTGTAGAAATGCATATGACTCAACGTTAACACATACAACTCCAGCACGAATTTGGCTTTACAGAAGCTAAATATATTATTTTTAAGTAGATCCACGCACATAGAAATAACAGGGGGCTAACTAAACTTGTTGTTAGCATTAGCGATAGCGTAGTTAGCATAGGCTAATTACTAAATAAATAATACATCTCACTACTCACCCGGGCAGAAACAAGTCGACAACCATTTAAAGCTTCTTTTGATCCTAAATGGTTAACCCAAAACTCGTCCTCGCCAGTTTATTTAGGGCTTTGGCATACTTGCTGTAATCCATTCTGCTGTGTTTTGAACTGGGGAAAATCACTTCCTGCCCCGCATCTGAATTTCGCGCCACTTCCGGGTCACGTGATTGCAACCCAGCAATAAGGCAATTAATGAGAAAAACAAAACAACTCAAAGGATCTTGTTCAGTTAAATAAGATTAACTATAAAGTTACATTATACAGTAGTTCACATCATTTGAGTATGTGTGGGAATTATAAAATAATTAATGATGAATTAAAGAGCAACTTAAAGAGGAACTTACCCCAAAATTAACTTTTATCTGATAAACTCCCTAGAATGTGTGTAAAATGTTGTATAGCACTATGTCTGTGTTAATTTTCATGTTTTTGTGCGTATTTGGTCTAAAAACGTGTTTACACTAATCCTATGGGTTGAACTGTGGTACTGCAGCCTAATTTACGTATTGATCAACGACTGTTCACTCTGACGTGTCTTGTACACTCTAGCCGTTTTCGCATTGGCCAGCCCTCAATGGCCCGGGCCACCCCTGGGTGGCTCTGGGCCACCCGCGTTCATTACGCATTTGCCGCAGAGCCGCCTTGAAGTGGGTGGGCAGTTCTCTGGAAGTGGGTGGGGTGCTCTCTTCACGTGGGTGGAGTGTTCGTGTTTTAAGAGAGGAGACTCCGCTAAAAAAAATTGTTAGCTGGATATATATATATTAGTGTTTCTGAGTTAAATTTTTGTTAATAACTGATCACAAATCAGCTTATGTTACAACGTAAATAACACGAAGCGCACACCCATTTCCGCCTTTCCGCGCGACCTGAATGTCATTAAACAATAACTAATATTGTCTAACTGTTGCGCGCAGCCAGGGTTTTAAAATATAACTAATAATCTCTAACTTCTACGTGCAGCTAAAATGTTAAGAGGAGTGATCCCTATATGGGTAAGGTGGACACCTGAAAATCCAGTCCGGAGTATAGCTCAGAGCGTTAATGCACTATCGTTTTGACCCGGAGAAGCGGGTTCGCTTCCCGCCTGGGACAAAGTTATTTTACTTTTTTTTTTTCTTGGAGTAAATAAAAAGGAGTTTGTTAACCAAACAAACTCCTTTTTATTTAAAAGAAAATGTGAATAAAGAAAAAAAAAGTAAAATAACTTTGTCCCAGGCGGGAAGCGAACCCGCTTCTCCGGGTCAAAACGATAGTGCATTAACGCTCTGAGCTATACTCCGGACTGGATTTTCAGGTGTCCACCTTACCCATATAGGGAAGATCACTCCTCTTAACATTTTAGCTGCACGTAGAAGTTAGAGATTATTAGTTATATTTTAAAACCCTGGCTGCACGCAACAGTTAGACAATATTAGTTATTGTTTAATGACATTCAGGTCGCGCTGAAAGGCGGAAATGGGTCCGCGCTTCGTTGTTATTTACGTTGTAACATAAGCTGATTTGTGATCAGTTATTAACAAAAATTTAACTCAGAAAAACTAATTCAGCTAACAATTGTTTTAGGGGTTTCTCGTTTCTGTAGTTAAATTTGAATGAAATTCAACCCTCGCGCTGAGGTTGTTTGAATGAGTCCCGCCCCTGCTGCAAACAACGAATCAAATGTGAGCAGTACATGACGTGAAACTGGGTCCGTGGGGCTCGGCCCGATAAGAACCACGGTGGAGATGGTTCCAGAACAAGGGTGGATCCCGGGCGGAAAAGGTAAATGCGAATACGCCGAACCCGGGTTAGAAGCTGGGAGAGCCGGGGAGTGCTGGCCAATGCAAAAACGGCTTCTGTCGTCACATCCTCTGCTGCGTGAGTATCAAAGTGGTTCAAGCAGAGCCACTCCCCTGCAGAGAATGGGAGTTGGATTAGCGATAGCAACATAGCATTAGCATTCTTGCATTGCTGTGTCAGTGCCTGAAGCCAGTGGCTCGAAATGGTAAGGTTCAGGGCCGCTGTGCTCCAAGTCTCTCTCAGCTTCTGGTGAGGGAGGGGGTGAAATGTCCTGCACCTCAATGTCCTCCACCTAACTGACGTAGTGACATAACTAGCTGTGTCGCTGTGATCACTGTAATGTCCGCGGGAACTCAATAACCACACCGTGTCGCTTCGTGCACCAAACTTTTACTGAACCAAAACTCCCCCCACCCTCACATTTACCCCATGCCGTAAAGCATCTCTTAAAGGCACAGTAACATGTCGTAACAAACAGTGCACAACATTATAGACCCAACAAACACACTAAACACTAACAAACACACTAAACACTAACCACTAACAAACACACTAAACACTGTGGTTTCTGAACACAACATTTTCCCCCTTCACCCCCTTGAAAACATAATACTTTGCAAAGAATAACAGATTAAACTGGACTCAATAAAACGCAGATTAATAGATGTTTAGTAACACCATCACCCTGTCACATAGTCCCCAAGCCAGACAGGCGGGACCCTCTGTCTCTGGGGCCGTGCTGGCTGCTGAGTGGAGTTGGGCAAAGCTGGTGGAGTATCCCCCACCCGAATAGTCATTGGCCTAGGCTGCCAACCCATTGCCGTTGCCGAGGCCAACGGTGAAGCAGCTGCTGGTGGAGCAGGTGCTGGTGGGGCAGGTGCTGGTGGGGCGATGACCCTGTGCAGACGGTTTGCGTGCCAACGACCCCCATTTTCCAGTCTGTATGTGGCCGGCCCCAATTGCTTAACCACCCTCAGTGGCTCTGACCAGAATGATTTCAGTTTATTTCTCCGATGAAGCCGTTTGATCCTGACCCAATCCCCTGCAGCCAGTGCGGGGGTCTGCACTCGGTGCGTGGCATCAAACCTGTCTTTCATCCGGGCCTGCGAACCCTTCACCTGAGCTCTGGCCTTCTGGAGCTCTGGGCTCCCCCGTGCAGGAGCTGGCTCAGCTCTCAGACAGTCCAGGGGTTGCTTCAGTTCGCGCCCGATCATTAACATCGCCGGTGAAACTCCTGTGGTGGAATGCTTGGTTGCCCGGATGGTCAAAAGGGTTTGGTTGAGAGCGTCGCTGAAGGTTCTCCCCTCCTCCAGACAGGCTCTGAGTCCATTTTTGAGAGTTTTATTGAGTCGTTCCACACCCCCATTGCTCTCTGGGTGATAAACTGCTGTCCTGATGTGCCTGATGGAGCGTAGTGTGAGGAACTCTGTGAACTCTGCTGAGGTGAACTGGGCCCCATTATCTGTTGTAACAACACTTGGAAGGCCCCAACGTCCAAACAGGTTGTCCAGGCAGTCTATGATGGTGTGTGCAGTGATGGAGCTCAGTTGGCAAACCTCAGGCCACTTCGAGTGAAGATCATGAACCACCAGCAGGTAGCGGGCATGAGCAGGTGCCCCATGAAGTTCCCCACAGATGTCGACCTGAATATGTTCCCAAGGTGAAGGTGGCCAAGGGGTCGGGGTGAGAGGGGCTGTGGCAGGCTGGCCAGTTTTCCCACTCAAAAGGCAGCAGGCGCAGTTACGCACCAGCTCCTCAACGTCAGAGTCTATACCGGGCCACCACACTGTATCGCGGCAGCGCTGCTTCACCTTGACCACCCCCAGGTGCCCCTCGTGCGCCATATGCAGTACCCTGGCCCTGAGGGTTTCTAGAATGACTGCCCGGTGACCACGAGCAAGGCACAACGCCCCCCAGCAGGAGAGTTCGTTGCGGAAACGGTAGTAGGGAGGCACCCTGTCATCCACTTGGGCAGGCCAGCCATCCTGCACATAGGTACGGAGCACTGTGAGTGCCTCATCTGCAGCTGAGGCCTGCTGCAGCTCTGTCAGGGTAACTGTTGAACTGAGGGGTCCATGCAGGACTTGAACCCAATCTTCATCGTTCTCTGTGTCTGGTGTTGCTCCGACCGTCTCCTTCGTCACTGACACAGCTCTCGACAGGAGATCAGCCACCGTGTTAGCCCGCCCAGGCATAAACTCCAGGCTGAAATTGTACTGATTTAGCCTGTCAGCCCACCTCAGGAGTCTCATGGGCCTGTGCCCAGAGCCTTGGGTCGCCAACAGTGCTGTTAGCGCCTGGTGGTCTGTGCGGATGGTGAACGGTCTGCCATAGAGATAGACATGCCAGCGTTCACATGCCCACAGGCAGGCTAGGGCCTCCCGCTCCCCCACAGAATATTTCTGCTCTGCTGGAGTAAGCGCACGCGAGGCAAACGCGACAGGGCGTTCCACCCCGTCATGAATCTGGGAGAGCACCGCACCTAGCGCCACCCCAGAAGCGTCACAGGTGACCAAGGTGGGAGCGGTCAAGCTGAAATGAGTTAGCGTGGGTGGGGACGTGAGCTGTTGTTTGATGATCTGCACAGCGTCGTGGCATGCTGGTGTCCAGTCCCACGTGATGTCCTTCCGGAGCAACCGGCGCAGAGGGGCCGTCGAATCCGAGTAGTGTGGCATGAATCTGAGGTAGTAGGCCGCCATTCCCAGGAAGGAAGACAGCTGGGATGGTGATTGCGGGTCCGGCAGGGACAGGATGGCTTCAGTGTGGGACAAAATTGGGGCAATGCCGTCTTTTGAGAGCCTGAAACCCAGAAACTCAACATCGTCAGCTCCAAACATGCACTTCTGAGGGTTCAGCGTGACCCCATGTTGTTGGAAACGCTGAAAGACCTGCTCTAGGCGAGCATCATGCAGTGCAGTAGATGGTGCATGCACCACCACGTCGTCCAGGTAGATGGAGACGCCTTGGATACCAGCCAGTATTAGTGTCATTATCTTTTGGAAACAACTCGGGGCCGATGAGAGACCAAACGCCATGCGTTTAAATCTGAAAACTCCCACATGCGTGACAAACGCTGTGAGGTCCATACTTTCAGGTGCTAGCGGAACCTGCAGGTAGCCGTGCCGTAGGTCCATCTTGCTGAAGACTGTGGAGCCGTGAAAATGGCTGGTGAGTTCCTCCGCTGTGGGTAGAGGATACTTGTCAGGTACGACGGCTTTGTTCACATCAGTGAGGTCCACACAGAGTCGCAGTCCACCCCCCTTCTTCTTGGCTATCACCAGGTTTGCACCCACCCGACATGTACAGAGCTTGAACGATGGCTGCCGAGTCTGTACAGTGTTAATAGGGACCACTGTATTAACCTGGCGAGCTGAAGAGGAGCGGCAGCAGCGTGCAAAATGATTCAGTTTGTTGCATTTAAGACAAAGTTTTCCATGGGCAGGACATGATTGGTCTCTAGTTGCATGGTTAGAGGAGCCACAGTTACCACAGCTCCTGGCCCCCCTCCTACTGGGCCCCCTGTCCACTCTCTGTACATCCAAACTGCCACTCGGCCCGTCAGCCCCCTCCACAGCCTCTGTGTGATGAACGGCCGGTGTTGATGACGTCACTGGTTCGTGCGCCGCGCGGGAGAATTTTCGCGCCTCTGTTAGTGCTGTTTCAAGCTGCTTTCCAATAACCAGAGCGCCCGCCAGCGTCATGGAGTCTGGTTCTAATAAAAGTCTCTCCCTCAGTTGGTCACACGACGTCTTTTCTATCAGCTGATCAACTATGAGTCCATCTTCTAACGCCCCATAGTCACAGAGTCTAGCCAGCTCTCGTAGTGCTGAGACGTAGTTGGCGACAGACTCACCCGGCCGCTGCTTCCTCTGACGAAACTCGAAGCGGTGCATCCGCCGGCTCCGCCCGGAGCTGAAATGAGTCCTCAGTGCAGCTGTAGCCGTGGCGTATTTATTGTCCGCTAACGTGAGCGTGGCGAGGATTCTCTGACCCTCCTGGCCCAGACAATGGCGGAGGAGCGCGCACTTCCTCGCTTCCGCCAGTTCAGTGTGTCCCAAAGCCAGCAAGTAGTCCTCAAACGCTGTCAGCCATCTGTCCCACGGGACAGCTGGGTCGCCGGGGACAGGGAGGAAAGGTGGCGGTGGTGGTAACGCGAGTCCGGACATCCTCGTCTGCCAAAATGTAGTGTCCGCGGGAACTCAATAACCACACCGTGTCGCTTCGTGCACCAAACTTTACTGAACCAAAACTCCCCCCACCCTCACATTTACCCCATGCCGTAAAGCATCTCTTAAAGGCACAGTAACATGTCGTAACAAACAGTGCACAACATTATAGACCCAACAAACACACTAAACACTAACAAACACACTAAACACTAACCACTAACAAACACACTAAACACTGTGGTTTATGAACACAACAATCACTCTCCATGTTGCATAAATTATGCTAATGCTAGCTGCATGTCACGGTCTCTCGTCCTGGCCACACCTCTTCGCTCTAACCCCCCACCACCTCCCCCTCCTTTAGGCGGTGTCTCTTGGCACACCCACTTTGCATTTTTAAAATCTTGGGGCGGAGCTATTGTTTCACAGTGGGGTAAGTTCCTCTTTAATAGGTCAAAACGACCGTAGAGCAATCTAACTTGATAAGGTAATACAGGTAAGTTATCAAAAGGGTAATCAGAGTCTCACAGTCATTAGACTGTGTGTGTGCTAAAATTTGTCTAATGGAAAGAGTGTGTCACGTACTCAGTTAAAAGAGATGACAGCTAATGTCTGCCCGATTGATTGGATAGAAATTTAAAACAGGAAGTTTCACGGGGTGGAGAAAACAGTCGATAAGTATGGGAACAGACTTCACACACATCAGAATTGTATTGTATGGGGACCCCTTGATGTCAGGTAATCACACACATATTGTATACACCAGTGGTGGGCAACGCTAATCCAAAAATTAGTTCCGCTGTTTCTAAAGCACTAATTAATTTATTTAGGTCCGCAATTTCAAAAGCACCAATGTCTTATGAAAATTAAGGGGAAGCTAATTCTAATCCGCTAATTAAATTCAACAATTGGTAGCAGCAAGTTATGCAATATTTGCACTACACTGCCAACTAGCGGTGCATGAACTGTTATACAGTAAGTTGTTTGAGTTTCAGAGTATTTAGTTTGGTTCTCTTCAACAGGTTTGACAAGGACAAAATGTACCCATTCCAAAGTCTGTTAGCTAAACTGCAGACATATTTGGCTGTTTTTTTTTTCTTCTTTTGTTACTTTTAGTACCACTAGATCGCATGTGTCAAACTCAAGGCCCGTGGGCCAAATCCGGCCTACCATAACCGTTTCTGTGGCTCTCTACACCCTAGAACTTCAAGATAACAGTTGTAAGCATGTTGCTCTCAGGTGGTGGGTCCCCATCCCTACACTCCCTGGTCTCTCTGTTAATTGTCTTGCTTATCTCCTCCATTTTGTTGTCCAGGTGTTTGTGATTGTCATGCTGTGTGTTCATGTACCTGTATATAAAGTCAGGGATTTTTTAATTGATAAAGCTCTGTATATGTTGTATAACACAATCATTGTTCCACATTTAATCTATTGTATTGAGGTTTGGGGAAAAGCGTGCAAAACAATTACAAAGCCTGTTTTTATTTTACAAAAGAGAGCTGTAAGAGTAATCACCAGAAAACATTTCAGTCACCCATCAAACACCTTGTTTCTTCAGCTAAATTTATTGAAATTCCAGGAATTGGTAGAATATAGTATTTTATCAGTTATGTATAGGGCTCATAATAACACATTACCTTTAAATATCCAAAGAAATTTAGACAAAGTTATTACAATCTTAAAGGGACAGATATTCATCAAACCACAATTCAGAACCAGCTTAAAGGGACGGTCTACCTCAATTCAGGGAGTTGGATTGTGGAATGTTCTGGAGAGTGATGTTAAAAATGCAAAATCAATGTATACATTTAAGAAAAAGGTCAAAAAGGACTTGCTCAAAAACTATATATGATGTAGCTTAGTGTGTTTGTGTATTACACTTATGTTGTACTTATGATGTAGCTTAGTGTGTTTGTGTATTACAGTTAGAAAAATTAAGTAGAGTTATTCATTTTGTGATGTAGTTTGTGTATTACAGTTAGAAAAATTAAGTAGTTATTCATTTTGTGATGTAGTTTGTGTATTACAGTTAGATAAATTAGTAGATTTATTCATTTTGTGATGTAGTTTGAAGGTTATCATTGGTTGAACAAACTGTGAAATAAGGGGCAGATATAATAAGATTTCATCTTCTTTCTGCTCCTTTCATTTTATCCTACTTGTATTCTTGTATCTGATGAAACTGTTTTGTATTGTTCTTTTAAAATATGGGCAGCACGGTGGCACAACTGGTAGAGCTGCTGCCTCTCAGCGAGAAGGTTGCCGGTTCAAATCCCGGTCCGGGGCCTTTCTGGGTGGAGTTTGCATGTTCTCCCCGTGCATGCGTGGGTTTCCTCCGGGTACTCCGGTTTCCTCCCACAGACCAAAAAACATGCTTGTTAGGCTGATTGGTGACTCTAAATTGACCCTAGGTGTGAGTGTGAGAGTGGATGGTTGTTTGGTGTGAGTGAGACAGGTCCCTCTTGTAAATGAGTCCCCGTGACTCAACGAGGCTAGCCTGTATAAATAAAGGTTGAATGAATGAATGAAAAAAATGAATGAATAAACATCAAATCAAATCAACGGCCCAGTCAGAGTCCAGAACCTGAACCTGAAGGTGGGACCTTCAGAGAGCTGAGCAGAAACCTCAAAGAACTGAAGCAACAATGGAAAGAAGAGTGGGTCAGAACTCCTCCAGAACCAGGAGAGAGACTGATGAAGTCCTGCAGAGAACCACAGAGGGTTCTGCTGCTGAAGGAGGTTCTGTTGGGTCAGAGGCACAAGCTGAGGTTAAATTTTAATGATTTTAGAACTTGTTAAAGATCAGCCATCCAGCTAACTGTCTATTCATCCATCCATTCAGCTAAAAGTCTATTCATCCTTGTATCTGATGAAACTGTTTTGTATTGTTCTTTTAAAATGAATGAATCAACATCAAATCAAATAAAAAATAAGTCTGTATCTCTGTGTTTATCGTTGTCCTAGCATTGTCTCCTGTTGCCTCTGTCTCCTGAGTTCCTTGTGATTCCCTGAGTATGTAAGTTTGCTGCCCTGTCAGCTATTTTATGTTCTTAATTTCTGTGGCCGTCGCGGACGCCATTTTGAAGAGTCCTAATGGTGAACTACTTTTTTTAAATCCAGCAGATTTGACCATTTCGTGAAACTCTCAAGCTCAGAAAAACTTGTGCTATAACGTCAGCTATGAAATATATTTTTTCTCAGCAAAGAAATAATTGTTTTACCGTGTTTTGTTGTAAAATCCTGGCTTCTTTGGCCGTCGCGGACGCCATTTTGAAGAGTGCTAATGTGGCGAACTTTTTTTTAAAATCCAGACGCGTCGCGTAGGCCGCTGAGAAACATCCACAAGTTCACCCTCCATGTTAAAAAGTCTTCGTCTGACTCTTCGAAAACAAGCAATAAGGCTGCAGAGTAACACACTGGCTGCTAACTGCTATAGAGAGAGCACACACCAAGAGACTGAGGGGGACGCTTTTTTGTCACGGACCACATCCGGCGCTGACAGGATATAGTCTGTTAGCTGTCGTCCGAGCTCGTAAATACGTTATTTCGTTTTTACTGATAGATAATTAGTTATTAGCGGTGCTGCATTTTAAATAAAAATAGCACAAATCCGCTTATGAATTATAAAACTTAGTCAATCCGCTGTAAAGCTAACAGATTATTTAGCTACGCTATAAGCGGATTAGCGCATTAGCGCTACCTAGCGGTCAGAGGCCCACCACTGGTATACACATACACACACATACAATTCTCTCTTGTTCACGCATTTTGAAGCCTGTAAAATAAGCGTGTGTTCCTTCCAAGCAAACAACCCATGCAGGGGAAGAAGAGATAAGATATTTTGTTTCCCCTAACATGACCAATCGGGATGTTTCACTGGAGGATAATGTGCAAACATGAGGAGATGACAGATGAGACTAACTTTGATGGGTGTGAGGTGCTGGAACTGTTTGTGTGGGTGCTGGATGATCTGTTGAGGCTTGGTCCAGTCACATGAAGCATAAACGCGGATCTGGTCATGCTGATCTGTGGTGAGCAGCTTGGAGCAGTCCGACGGGTTGAAATAGGCTGCGAAGAAACGACCACAAAAAAAAAAAGTAAATACTGTCGTGTCACAACTAAAATGATGAACGTATTTGTAATATTCCTTTAGATTAAATCACTGAGGTTTGGAACGAAGCAAGATTAATAGATTAGTGAAGTGCAATAAGAGAAAAACTAAATAAAATTGTTTCCAATAGCTGTGACAACACGTGCTGCTTTCTGATCCGAACAGCTGCTTCTTTTCACTGAACAATGATTTTCCTGATCCTGATCTCTGTGAGCAAACAGATCATCCCCGAGATAATTTACTGTAAACCTGCAAACCTGTATACATAGAGTAAATGATCAACTACTAGTCAATAGGGATGGGCGATATAAACGGTACATGGTAGAAACAATAGAAATTTAGCCTACGATAGAGATCTGTCTTCTACCAGCTAACCGCAGAAAATCACAGTTGTCAGATTTAATCTTTACTTTTTTTAGTTTAAAACTGTGCATAAGTGGTGTTGAAGTGTACAATCAGAGTTGTCAGAGTTAATCGTTACTTTTTTGGTGTTGAAAACTGTGCGTAAGTGGTGTTAAAGTCTTTTCTTCGAGTGCTAAGTAGCGAAGCTATAAGCTAACTTCGTCCGGCTTGCCGTAGTGTTGCCGTATTCTGACGCATGCGCAAAACGCAGTGTTCTGTTGAAAGTTTTTTTTTTTTACCATACCATACCATTTTATTTATAAAGCACTTTCAACAGGAATAAGTCCACACCAAAGTGCTGGACAAACAAACACGCAACAGGCAACACAGACAATGAAGTACAACACGAAAAACATAAAAACATTGCAGATCATAAATAAAACGATCCAATACAAATCAGCTGGCATTGAAAGCAATGGAGTAGTAGTGAGTTTTTAACCGGGATTTGAAAACCGAGAGGGAGGGGGCCTGTTTGATGAGCAGCGGTAACTCGTTCCAGAGTCTTGGGCCTGCTACAGAGAACGCCCTGTCACCCCTGCGCTTTTTGTCGAAAGTTAAAGTAAGCGTTGGTCAGCTTTAGAGAAACCTGCCCTCTGATCTGTGAACAGAACGCTGTGTTGTGTGATTTTACTGAGAGACCCTCTGGTCAAAGCCACAGAGGAAACTGGTTGCCTTGTCAGCTCTCCTTAAAGCTGAAGGAGATGCCCTCTAGAGGGTTGGAGGGTGAAGTGTTTTCATTGTAAATGCTGCTCTGTTACTGTTCATTTCTTAAGTGTCAATATTGGAAACTGTTAAGAGTTAACAACATATTACTGTACTTAGTTTAAAACTTATGGCTAAAACTACACAAGATATATTTTGCACTGTTTTGCACTACAAGAAAGAAGCCTAATGCTTGAGTTGTTAATTATTTAAAAACTCTCTGGACCTAGTAGTGAAATTTTCTTAATAGAGATTATTTTGTGGTATAGCAGTTTTCAAAATAGATTATGGCAAAAGGACATATGCTTTTTTTTTCATTCCTATTGCAAGTTTTATACCAAAAACATATTGCGATATATATCATTATCGCCACCCTTCACAATACATATTGTGATATGAATTTTATGCCATATCGCACATCCCTATTAGTCAAACAGAATACTGTACATGCTGTGAGTCAATAAAGTCTGGTTCTGGATTCTTCTTTGTTGAAACGTTTCATTTGATCCAAAATACTTCTTCAGTCTGAGGAGCTGCAACAAACTCAAACAGCACCTTCTCATAGCGGATCAACCAGTTTGTTGTTGACATCCAGAACCAGCTGTTCACATGCAAATGGAGGACCATCAGCATAACGACTGATCGTTAGAGCCCTGATGGCCACTTGCTATTCACAGAGGGCTGAATGATTTTCACAATAACAGCATTGTAAGCGGGGGACAGCTGAATCAGGCAATCATGACGTTAACGACCAATTGTTATGCTGATGGTCCTCCTTTTGCATGTGAACAGCTAGTTCTGGATGTCAACAACAAACTGGTTGATCCTCTGATGAGAAGGTGCTGTTTGAGTTCGTTGCAGCTCAGAGAAGTCTTTTAGATAAAAGATGAAATATTTCAAGAAAGAATCCCTGACCTTGTTGGATTTATCCTCCTGGTTTATTGAGCAGCATCAGGATAAAGTCTAGTTCACGCTGCTATAAAACCTGTTTCATGTTTATGACCCTTTTTCTTTAATTGTTTTAATACAATACATTTTCCTCCCTATTGGTTAATAAATTAAATCTACATTTCCTTCAAAACAAGACACATGCATATTAGAAACAAACTTCTGGAATATGTTTAAATATAGCTTAAAGGACAACACCCACCATGACAGTAACAATTCACCATATTGTACAATTACTGTAATTTAATATGATGTCTATTTTCATTTTTGCATTTGGGCCAGGCGAGGATTAAAAAAAAAACAAAAAAAAACAACCCAGTCCCGAATGAATCCGGAAACCCGGCCGAAGAGTGCCGAAGTGTAAAGTGACTTCAGTTACGTCTCCAACCAGAAGGCAGGAGTGAGTTTCCATGGAGGTTTATGAGAGTGGGAGTTAAAACTGCATATTTCCTGGTGCATTTGTGTGTACAGATGGACCAACGCTCTGTTTTTATTTTTTATTTATTTTATAACACCGCTGTGGACTGTTGCTGCTCTCACTCCTTTGCCCAGAGGAGCAAGCCGCGCGTCTCTGGCTCCTCGTTCCGCTGGTCACCTTTGAAGTTCCGAATTCGTGCCGACTCCCAGCCTTGTTGCGGGGAGCACGGGGAGCACGCGCGCAGAGCTCCGTTGCGTGGCTGCCTTTCTGTACTCCCGACCTGTCTGGTCACGGGGGGAGAGAATAAAAAGCCTATGCAGAAATTAATGAATTTGTCGCGATCAAGCGAATTAAACTAGTATGTCTACGTGGATGCTCGCTCAGAATATGATAGACATCAGTGAGCGACAGCAGGATTAATCAACAGGCAGCTTTAGGGAATATTTAAAAATGCTTCGCTTTTTTTTTTCCTCGCTCAGAGCAACGGTCATGGAAGTTGATGAATGCTTATTATAACTCCGCCTGTAACTCCAAGGCGGTCACTTTCGTGATGTGAATGCCCATATATGGAGAGGATCAGATTTTTCCCGGAGCTTCTGCTAAAATCTGCTATAAATCATGAAATAACACATTTAGCGTTATTTCTCTACAATATAAATAAACGCTCCTGTATTATTTTTAAATAAACCAATAAATATTAATGGCGATGCAATTTGAAAACATGGTGGGTGTTGTCCTTTAAAATAAAGGCCAAGCATTCCATGAAGGAATACGTATCACCCATCGACTACATGTCATTTCTCAAATTAAGATCTGAGAAAAGACAGAGTTGTAGTCATCTCCGTCAAACACCGCAGTTTTACACAATAACAAAACATGACAAGCTCAGAGTGTGATGTGAATGACTCTACGTTCAATTTTAGCTTAATTTCAGTAGAACAGAGTTACTGCCGTTCTCATGTCTTTTTCTTTTTTTTAAGCTCAGCTGGCTGTAGCGGCCATCTTGAATGGAGTTGACTCCAAAAATAAATCATTTATAGAAACTGCACATCCAATAATTACTTCCTGAAAATTTCATTAAAATGCATCCAGTAGTTCACGAGATATTTTGCTAAAGAACAGACACCAACTCATAATGAGCAAAAAAACATTACTGCCCATCACAAGTTTTATTCTAAGCTACATAGAAGGAATTGATTAGTACTCATTAAGGTTAATTTAGCTCTTGCATCAGTGACGTCAGGATGTCTGAGTCAGGACTCAGTAAAAAAAAAAGTTTGCTAGTAAAAAAAATGTTTTTCTAAAACAGAATCCAACCTGAGTTGACAGCTTTCTCGTGAGGTAGTTCATGAAGGAAGCTTTTCTTGTCTTTGAGGTTCCTGAGGTCCCAGAGCTTCACTGTGTGGTCCACAGAGGCCGTTGCCAGCAACCAGTTGCATCGAGGGTTAAACTCTGCGTGAGTTACTTTGGCTTCGTGCAACTTCTGTCTGAAAATCTAAAAAAATAAAAAATACATAACTAAAAAACAAGCGGAGGACCATTATTTACAAAACTCTTCAAAATATATGACGGCTTTCAAACTACCGGTACAAAAATTTAAACCTGAAAGTGTATATACTAAAAATATATTTTTAATATATTTTTTTGTGTACTTTATAAAAATAATAATAATAATAAAGAAGTCATCACAATGAAAAATGTAAGTGCAGATGTGCTCATGTACTGCATTTGATTATAATATACGAGTTAAAACATAGAAACCACCCTGTTTGATCAGAAGTTACGTTTTCAATAAACTGGTTGATTGGTTCCATTGATAAGTCGAACTGGCCCATATCATCACACTGCCTCTGCTGTGGTTGACAGATGCAAAGCTTCACTTGCTGACTTGTTCATTCTGTGTTTGAATGCTGTTTTATTAATGCCTTTTAAGTGCTTATTTTAGCTCTCAGAGAAAAGAACTAAATCTTTTAAAAGAGCTACATGGACTGCACTAAACCTTCATGAGCAGATACAAAATGTAAACTGTTCCAACTCCAGACTTTTTTTATTTCCTTAAATATCTTCTGTCCAATATGAGACTTTTAAAAAAAGCGGATGGAGGCGCTGAGACAAAAACAAGTTTAATTAAAAACAAGTCCTCATTTCAAATGTTCTGTAATGTGTAAAACTACAGAAATAGTGTCAAAGGTATGACTGATTTAAAATCAATCAAGTTGATAAGCACCATTTATTCCTCTCTCTTCTAAAATGATTACCTTTTGGCCATCCAAACCAAGAAGAATAAGTTGTCCCATATTGTCTCCGGTGACGAGCATCTGTCGACTCACAGACACGTCAACACAACAGTACCAAAAGCTGTGAAACACAACAAAGAGCCAAGTCAATTTATTGAATACACATAGGGAACAATTAACAAAACCTACCAAGGATAGTTGTTTAAACTTTACATACTATACTTTTAACACTTGACCTGTGCTGTAGACTGACTCGTGATGAATCTTGAAAACCACATTACCGTATTTTCCAGATTATAAGTCGCACCTTTTTTCATAGCTTGGCGAGTCCTGAGACGTATAGAATACTTTTTTCTACTTTCAGGATCCCAGGTATGTTCTGTGTGTTATTATTTCAGATTAAATGTCTACTTGCCCTTTGGGAAATACACTTCTAAATAAATGCAACTTATACTCTGAAGCAACTTATATATTGTTTTATCCTCTTCATGAGGCATTTTTTGACTGATGCGACCTGTACGCTGGAGAAACTTATAGTCCAGAAAATATGGCACATTGTTATTTCATTATCTACAACTAACAAAATGGCACTCATTTCTCTTCCTAATTGTCTTATTGCTTACATGAAAAGTTCAGATATTTTTTAAATGCAGCTCTGTGGAAATGTTTATGAACAGCTACTGGTGTCTAACCTGTAATTCTTTGAAGAACCTCAGTTTGGAGAAAAGTCAACATCCACTTTGCTCATGAACCCACTCGGGTTAGCTGCTAGCTGAATCAGGCTGGAATTTAACTATTTTTCCAAAATGAGGTCGTTCAAAAAGCTATCTGCAACAGGTAAGATATTAATCACAATTTTTCCACAGAACAACACTTCAAAAGATCCAAACTATCCCTTTAACTCTAGTGCAGTGGTGTCCAATCTTGGTCCTTTAGGACAATTCCACAAGTTTTAGTGGGTTCCCAGCTCTTCAGCATGTTTCAAAGTTCTGCAGAAGCCTTTTAATCACTCATTCGTTCACATCAGGTGTGTCAACGCAGAGAAACATCCAACACATGCAGGACAGGGGCCCTCGAGGACCAGGACCAGACACCACTGCTCTCGTGGTATTGAACCAAAGTTGCATCTTTGTTTAAATCTAAATCATTTAAGATTGTTCAAAAATTTAGGGGAAAAAGGTCAAGAACGATGAGCAGTGATGTATCATCAAGCATCAGTCTTCTTTAGTTTCCTCACCGAACAGTGTGGCGGTTGCGGTAACAGTCTACAGTTCTGGATAGCAGAGTGGGTGCGTGGCCCTCAAAGCTCTTCAGGGTGAGGGTGCCGTCTCCAGAAGCCAAATAGACTTTGGACAAATCTGTGGGACAGAACTTCATCCCTCCAATAAAGTCTTTTGCTCCTTTCTGTGCACAGAAATACAGATGCACAATATTAGGAGGCTTATGAGTATTATACAGTTTGCCAGTAATAATGCCATACAAGGATTAGTGATGTCCCTGGACTCACTGAAGGCCTTTGATAGAGTTGAATGGCCCTTTCGCTTTTGTACTATGGACAAATTCAAAATTGGGACAAGACTGAATGGGTAAAATTATTGTATCGATCACCTAAAGCCTCCATAATTGTCAACTCCCATTGTTCAGATCCCTTCCTCCTTGAGCGAGGAACCCGACAGGGGTGTCCATTGAGTCCTCTCTTGTTTGCACTGGCTATTGAGCCATTTGCAGAGCTTATAAGAACTGAAACTAGATAAAGGGGACAGAGGTTGGAGATAAAATACATAAAATCTCTCTCTATGCGGATGATGTACTTTTTTTCTTGGATAATATTGATACATCTATCCCGCATCTGATGGAATGTTTAAAGCAATTCGGACACGTGTCGGGTTTTAAGGTTAATCTGTTAAAGACAGAGGCCATGCCTGTTGGGGCTATGACAGAGTCTGTTGTTCCCAGTAACTTCCCCTTCCATTGGTCACCGGCAGGAATAACTTATCTTGGAATAAGAATCAGCCCTTGTCTTAAAAAACTGGTAAAACTTAACCTGGAACCAATTATGGCTGGAGTAAAGGAAGATCTACTTAGATGGGGAACTTTACCAGTTTCTTGTTTGGGTAGGATGAGTGTGCTCAAAATGAACAGATTACCCAGGATGTTATACTGTCTGCAGATGTTACCAAACTCAATTCCAAACAGCTTCTTCATAAATCTAAATAAGGTGTTTACAAATTTTATATGGCATGGGAAAAAGGTCAGAATGAAATTACTGTAGGTAAATTACAAAGAAGTAAGGAAAGAGGAGGACTTGGTGTGCCCAATATGCGTTTGTATTATTGGGCGGCCCAAATAAGATACTTGAAAGTATGGGTGAATCCAGATAGTACGAACACATGGATTGATGTAGAATCCAAGAACTGTGGTGTGTTGAACCTAAAAGATGGCCCCTTTGTTAGTTATAAGAAAGCAAAAACTGAGGTCCAAAACAATTATATAGTACTGAACACACTAATTACATGGAATAAGATCAAAACATACTGTATTTTAAAATGAAGTACCACTTCTCCCTGCTAGCCCCTGTATGGACCTTACCAAGCTCCGCCCACAGGGCCGCGTTTCATTGGCTAATGCCCATAACACGTCACAGCGCAGCTTCCACGTGCGTGCCGGTCTCACAAAACAAACGCTACGGTAGCGTTTGTGAGACCGGCACCACATGCTACTTACATTGCTAGCTAGCATACGTGCAGATTTTTTCTGCGTCAGGGCTGGAAAAATGCTCCTCCACCGTCAGTGGGGTATCTGTACAGGAGATGTCAGGTACCCTGACCGTATTTGTGGAAGTAAAATTCACCGTTTCCCTATATGTGAAACTGAATGCCTTGCTTGGATCAAAGCTTGTCACGACCACAAAACTGAACAATTATTTCTTTCACCAGCAGAGAAGGGTTGACCTGCTTTTGAAACCTGCTAGTTAACAACACGCGGTCACGATGAGAGAAAGCCACAGTTCACTGAACGTCCTGGAAGTTGGGAAGAAACAGCTCTGCTAACGCCACATGAGCTAGCTAACACAACGAGCTCTACTGTCGATTTCACCTAAAACTGCACAAAATCGTGACACGAAGGCTGGATTTTAACTAACACACCGGACGGCTGAGCTCGTTAGCCCTCACAAAAGTCGCTGTCGGCGTGTTTAGCAGCTAAAGCAGCAACGGCTAACCAACCACTTAAGGAATGAATGGAGATTACAGTTAGCATTAGCTTTGCGACCAAGGCACACAAACTTTTGCCAACAATAGAAATCGCTGATTTCAAAAGTAACCCTCAAAACCATGAATGCCTGACTTACCCAGCCTTGCAGGACAATAGGCATCAGTGATCCTGTCCACAGCTGTAATAATGCTGAGCCTGAGCGTGTGAGGAGCTGATGTTTTCCCCATCAGACGGTAGCATTAGCGGTGACGCGCACGCTGTTTGGAGGCATCGCGTGGATCAAACAACTTGATAACGTCCAAAAAAAAAAAAAACATGAACTTGTTGGTTCCCCTGTCCATTGTCATGGCTGATATTTTGTTGGAATCTGGCAGAAATGATACACTATTCGACTCAAAAATACCCTGCAGTCAGTCGACGCCATGTTTTCCATTGACACCAATGCTGTGCTTGGGAGACGTGCAGCCATGTTTGAGCTTAGGGGGCGTTTCTGGGCGGAGCTTGGTAAGGTCCATGGTGTAACCCTGATTTCCCTCCATCATATCAGGACCCGGTGTTCAAAGTGTGGCAAGATAAGGGTCTAGATTGCCTCACTAAATTTTTTGAAGGAGAAGCAATGGAATCATTTGAAAATCTGAAGAGTAAATATAACTTGCAACAATCTCACTTCTACCGCTTCCTACAGATGAGGCACTTCATACATAAAAATGCTAGGGCCCCAAAGACACCGCTTCTAGAAGACATTCTTATTAAGACCAAATCAAAGAAATTTATATCTTATATTTATGAGAAACTTGGGTCGAATCTAGGATGTTCTTGTGATTATTTACAGAGACAATGGCAAATGGATTTGGATTGGCATATTGAGGATGACACCTGGACATCAATCTTGAGAAACACACATAATATGTTGACGTGTAATGCGGACAGAGACACACAATTTAAAATACTTCACAGGCTTCATACCACGCCGATACGGAGGGGCAGGCTGGGGCTTGGATCTTCAACCTGTAGTAAATGTAATTTAGAACCTGGCACGTACACACGTTTTGGAAATGTGTAAAGATTGAGAAGTTTTGGGGTGAGGTACAGGCTGAGGTGACCTCTTTGATGGGGTATAACCTACATTTATCACCCCTTCACTGGGGAGCTAAAGTGGACAATGCAAAGAACACCCATAACACTAAACTTATAGGAACAGGTCTACATGCTGCAAGGAAGGCCATCCTCAAGTTTTGGATATCACAGGAAGCCCCCACATTGAGTGACTGGTATAAAAAGCTTCTGAGAATACTTCCTCTGGAAAAACTGACTTACACCTTACGGGATGAAAGTGAGAGATTTGTTAGGATATGGAAACCACTCCTGGACAGACTGGATCCCACAGGCCTCAACTTTACATAGGGGATGACATGCTGCCTCATTATAATATTTTAATTATTAATATTACTATTATTTCTATTTCTTTTCTCAGTTGATTTGTCTGTATTTTTTTTCTCTTTTGCTTTTATTTTATTTTTTATGCTTTTTGGTTATTGTAGAACCTGCTGTGTCTTTACCTGTTTTATTGAAATTGTTTATGTTGGGAGGGGAAAAAGAAAAAGTCGGGGTTTCTCTACACATATATCCTATAATTAACAGGCGTGTTTGTATTTGCTATGAGAACCTCAATAAATAAATTTGGAAAAAAAAAAGAAAGAAAAAGAAATACAGATGCAAGCCAATGATGTGGGTGTTGCTCCGACTTCACGATGACACAGAAGTTCCAGTGTGTTAACACGTTACGAGCCACCTGATGAGAGGGTGTTGACAAACGCATCAAAGATGCACAGTCCTGAAATTACCCTCAGAATCTAATTAGTCTTAGCCTTAAAAAGAGGGGCAGAGTTCAAAACCAGCGATTTGTTAACCACCTTGTGTTGTCATACAAGAGCCAAGCAAAACAAATGTGATGCAGAAACTCACCCCTTTGTAAAAGGTTTTATTTGTGGGGTTGGTAAAGTCCCACAGGAAAATGTCTCCACCTTTGGAGGCTGCAGCCAGAGTGGTGGGGTGGGTGGGGTGCCACTCCAAGCAGGTGATTCTGCGGTGAAATGAGCTGCTGGAACCGTGGAAATGATAGGAGGACAGAGAACGAATGAAGGGCTCCTGGAGACACTGCAAGACAGAAACATTTTCACCCACTTCCATAAAAGATTATTTCTGTGTGCTCCATTGAGTCAAACAGAGCTACAACGATCCTATTCGTGCCTAAACATGTCTGGTATTACTGCTCCCTGGAGAGATCCACCTGCTCCACTGTTCCTGAATCTAAAATCTGTGCCCAAGTTGTCTGGAACATTTTAATTGAACGTCAAGCCACTCAATTTCTGCTCTTTCATTCATTAGTGCCCATTATAAACAGGTGAAAGCAGACTGTGATATTTTGCCTGTTGTGTGTAGATGATGTTAGGAGTGGATGCAGCTCTACTCCATCTACTGGCCTGATCAGATCACAATTTAGTTTTGCACCCCCATAATATTAGTTAATATTAGACAAATTATTAAGACCCAATATTGCATATTTGTGCGTGGTGAAAGTATGTGAACCTTTGCTTTTCAGTATCTGGTGTGACCCTGCCTGTGTAGAAATAACTAACTAAACTGCTCACTAACTTGGAGGACTTCTAGTCCATTCCTCCACAGAACAGCTTCAACTCTGGATGTTGGTGGTTTCCTCACATTAACTGCTGCTTCACGTCCTTCCACAACATCTGGATTGTATTAAGGTCAGGACTTTGACTTGGTCATTTCAAAACAAACTTTATTCTTCTTGAACCATTCTTTGGTAGAACCACTTGTGAGTCATTGTTTTGCTGAACGACCACCTTATCTTCAGATTCAGTTCATGGACAGATGTTCTGACATTTTCCTTTACATTTCTCTGATATAATTCAGAAGTCATTGTTCAATCAATGATAACAAGTTGTCCTGGCCCAGATGCAACTAAACAGGCCCAACATGACACCACCATGTTTCACAGATGGAATAAGGTTCTCATGCAGAAATGCAGTGATGCTCTTTCTCCAAACATAACACTTCTCATTTAAAATAAAATAAAATAATTTTTGTCTCATCCATCCACAAAACATTCTTAGGGCTCTGGCCTGTCCACGTGATCTTTATCAAACTGCAGACGAGCAGCCATGTTCTTTTTGGAGAGCAGTGTCTTCCTTCAACCCTGCCATGAACCATTGTTGTTCAGTGTCTCCTGATGGTGGACTCATGAACATCAACATTAATGTGAGAGAAGCCTTCAGCTGTTACAAGTTACCCTGGGCTCCTTTGTGACCTCATCCTGTTCTTGTTGGTCCACCACTCCTGGGGAGGGTAACAATGGTCTTGAATTTCCTCCATTTGTACACAATCTGTCTGACTGTGGATTGATGGAGTCCAAACTCTTTACAGATGTTTTGTAACCTTTTCCAGCCTGATGAGCATCAACAACTGTTTTTCTGAGCTCCTCAGAAATCTCCTTTGTTCCTGCCATGATCCACTTCTACATTGTTCCTGCCATGATCCACTTCTACAAACATGTGAAGAACAGACTTTTATAGATCATGTTCTTCAAATCAAACAGGGTGTCCACTCACACCTGATCATCATCACATTGATTGAAAACACCTGATTCTAATTTCACCTTCAAATGAACTGATAATCCTAGAGGTTCACATACTTTTAACACTCACAAATATGTAATCTTGGATCATTTCCCTCAATAAATAAATGACCCAAGTATAATATTCTTGTCTCTTTTGTTTAAATGGGTTCTCTTTATCTACTTTTAGGACTTGTGTGAAAATATGATGATGTTTTAGCTCATATTTATGCAGAAAGATAAAAAAAATATATAAAGGCATCAAACTTTCAAGCACCACTGTAAGTTATGTAAGAAACAAAAGTTTTCTCGATTAAAAAAGGGGCATTGGTGTGAACAGGTAATATGCTTTCTGCAAATTCATTGTTGCAACAAGTTTATTATAGATTAAACAACTTCTCCTGAGCTTGGTGACAGGGTTTAGGCTTATTTGTCTACATATATGAATAACTATTAACCCACCTCAGGACACTTTCCTTATTGAAAACAGTTCAGCATCTTGAAGTTCTCTTACCTGTCTCATCTGAGTGTGCAGACTTTGTCCCAAGGTGTTTTTATAAATATAATGCAGGATGCTCCCAGTCTTCCTCTGCACTCCTGCAGACTTGAGCCCTGCAAGACGCACAAACACATTCATGAGTCAGAACCAGAACCTCTCAGGTGAGTGTCGATGATCAGATGAAGCCGTCGCATCAGAGCTGCACACCTGCTTCACATGTCTCTCCATCTTTTTTCTTCTCCACTTTTCTTTTTGACTCGTGTGAATCTGTCTTGGCGAGCTTGTTTCCCCTATAAAGACGAGAAAGAGGCACAACAGGGACGATCTGACTCGACTATGATCCACCAGTCCGTGCACATAATTGCACGTGTTGCACTTGTTAAGTTGTTTACTTGGTGGGGTAGCTTCAGTTTGCTTTGGACTACTCTGACTGACGAAGCCCTCTGGAGTGAGGGTGAAACGTTTCTACTAAAAAGAAACTGTCCAGATGAACTGATTGAGAATGAGCGAATTTGATACCTGGACTATTGAGAATGAACTTTCTCGTGCACATAATTGTTATACCTGTTGTTTACCTGTGACAGTCAGCGGTAAATGCAGCAAGCCAACAACAGGAACAACATCTTTTTTAAACTATAATTAATGTTGAATAATTATTAGATACATTAATTAAAGCATTACCATTCACTGCTCCGTAGAAGACTAAGATCGGGTTCACTCTCTTCAACCTCGGAATCTTCCCCCTCTGCAAACTCGGGGTCCGTCTCACTTTCTGAACGTGGCTCAAACATATATGGCTGCAGACCTAAATATGGCTGCAGACGTAAATAATAACCAGCTCTTTCTTGTTCATCACTCGAACTTCCTTCGGCTTCCGAATCTGAAGACAAATCGCTCGAGGGTTCACTCTCTTCAACCTCGGAATCTTCCTCCTCTGCAATCTCGGAGTCCGCATGACTTTCTGAACGTAAAGGCTCAAACATATATGGCTGCATACCTAAATAATAACCAGCTGTTTCTTGTTCAACACTCAAACTTCCTTCGGCTTCCAAAACTGAAAACAAATCGCTCAAATCTTCACTGAAATTGCTTAATTCCTCGCATTCTATATCCTCCTCCTCCATCGTTGTTTTACAATGTGCGTTTATTGCGTCATAAAGATGCGTCGGCGTTCTCCACCCGAAAACTGTGACGCACTGCAGTTACGTCATTAAAACTATTTTATTAAAAAATAATTTTATATATTAATTATTCGAAGCATCTGTGTACAACAAAAATCAAACCTGAGTAGCTCCTCTTTCTAAAGATGTCTTTCTTAACATATTATCACATCAGCCCACGTGACCTGTCCAGGTTCTTCTTCTTTCTTTTAATGGCGGATCATAAACAACTTAACGGTAAATGCCGCTACCTACTGTGCATGAGTGTGACCTCCCACCTCCTGTTTTGTTTTATGCAAAAATAAAAATGATGCTTTTTCTTTTACTGATGTCCTCCATGACCATGACACCCTCTGTTCTCAATATTCATGTTAAACTCCATTCTCTCCCTGCCTCTCTTACTCCCCCCTCATCCTCTCTCTTTCAGCTGCATACTTCTGGAATGTACAAAGTATATCACATCCCTTTGTGTTTTTAGAGCCATGTAGTTTTAAAATAATTATAATGTCTGAGGTATAGCCTACTGTATGCTGGTTTTCACCCCTACTTTATGTGATTCTTGTTTTGTAACCTTCCTGTGTTTACAGCCAGTGGACGGTAGGTGGCACTGTCTCCTGCTATTGGGACTTTTTTTTTTTATCTAAAAGTTCTCACTTGTTGATTGTTCTGTTTTCTAAGTTTTTCTGTCTGCCGTATAAACGTACGATAAAGTATAACGTTTTACCTTGTCTGCTAATTTCTAAATATTTTAGCGAACACGTTTTTTGTTGTTGTTGCCGTATTACCATAAAAGGTCTCGGAAGTAAAATTGAAACCACGTGTTTGCTTCTCTGCTATCCTATTGGCTGTAGCCAAAAAACGTCGTCTTTATTTGAGGCGGAGGGAACATTCAAAATTAGAGCAACAGAAAGGCGAGACCGAGTCAAAGCCGACATGATGAACAGACAACAAGCGTAAGTCGATTTTATTTTGTCCACCTGCCGCGTTCAGACTTCCGTATCTATCAGCATTGTGTTAGTTGGGGTAATAATGTATAGTTAATAATTTATTAATGTGCAGTTCGATAGTCTTGCATCCGTTAACTTTAACATCCGTTAACTAGCTAGCCAGTTCTTCGTTAGCTAGCCACGATCTGCCATACAAATCGAGATTGACAATAATGAGTTGAATGTATTTTTTTCCCATATTTTTTTCCCATATTTTGTATTTCAGGAAGTGTAAAACGCCCCGCAGGCCTCCTCCAAAAAAGTTTCTCAACAACCAGAAAGACCCGGTTGGGGTAAGTGTATCACGGTTGGTTTAAAAAAAGCCACTTATTGCAGCTAGCGTAACCGCAGTAACCATAGATATCAGTAACCACCGCGGTGCTAGCATAGTGTTTATTTTCCTGTCAAGCCGTGTCACTTCACCAGTGATCAGGGACGTTTTGGTTATTAATTCTTGAACACGTTCATTTTCTGTGTATTTGATGTTACTCAGGTGTACTTACGTGTGCGGCCTCTGAGTGCGGAGGACGAGGAATGCTGCATCGAGGTGATCAGCAGCACCACCATCCAGCTGCACTCTCCCGAGGGCTTCAGGGTTCACCGCAATGGGGAATACAAAGAGGTAACAAATGTCGAAATAAATCAGAGCTACTGGTTTTTATAGAGTTACTGTTGTCAAGAACAAAATAATCAATGAAAATCTTAACAATGCTCTGTTGCTCTGAGCTGAAGTCTCCCAACACATTCCTAATCACAACACAATTATTTGTTGACTCTAACCCAGTTCCACATGCATGCTTTTTATAAATATGATCTGCATTTTATTTGGTTTATTTAATGCCACAAACTGCACTGCCTTTATGTAAACTATTGTCACTCATTTGATTCCCTCATATGTTTCAGCTCTTTAGTAATGGTTTAATTATTTAATGTCAACTATCATCATGTAAGCAAACTGACTGCTATAAGCTGAACTGTGATCTAAAAAGTTTTTTTTTTTTTTTAAAGAGGTAGACAAAGAAATTAGTGGTTCAAGTGAAGTGCAATCTTTTGTTCCAAATGAAAAACAACAAAAGAAACTATTTTGAGAATTCCTGTGGAAAGTGGACTGGTCGTCTGGTGTGCTAGTTGCTAACAGGGAAGTTGCTACAGAACTTGCAAACTTAACAAAAGGTGCAGAGCATTGAGGGAATTTGATTGAAACAATATCTTTAAATTATCTCAAAAAATTGTATTCAGTTGTGTCCTGGTGCATGCTGCTCAATAATCCAGGTAAATCAGGTCTTCTGGAGTCACTCTTTCAAGCATGAAGATGTCCACATTCTTGTTAGAGAAGAACACTGGTTTGAGAGAAGAGTAACGGAAGCCATCTTTGTGAAGAGTCTATTTTTTAATAGGGTGTCTCCATGTTCAACTTCTTTTGCAATGCTGTTCTTGCAAGCATCACCCAGCCCCCTGTGAATAGCAAGCAGC
Organism: Garcialebias charrua; assembly: GCA_038048925.1. Classification (NCBI taxonomy): domain Eukaryota; kingdom Metazoa; phylum Chordata; class Actinopteri; order Cyprinodontiformes; family Rivulidae; genus Garcialebias; species Garcialebias charrua. The sequence continues at coordinate 18,190 of JBBPBX010000693.1, read as the reverse complement.
AATCGGGGCACTTACGACCGACCTATTGTTAGGGCTCTAACGATCAATTGCTATGCTGATGGTCCTCGTTTTGCTCGTGAATAACTGGTTCTGGCTGTCGGCAGCAAACATGTTGGCCCACTGTGACTAGTTTGTTGCAGTGCCTCAGACTGAAGAAGTCTTTTGGATAAAAGATGATGCATTTCAACAAAGAAGAATCTGTCAGAGGACCTGACTTTAATCTCGTTGCGTATCTCGTTGCGTATTTAGTTGTGGGGCAGAGAAAGAGGCATGACAGACATGTACTGTATGTCGTGCTTTTCTTTTTATGTCTTGAGACTGGTTAATTGAGAATTAACTTTCTTGTCTTGATGGTTTGTTTTGACGAGTGATCAGGAAGTCACAGGCAAAGCACAGACTGATGCACATCAATCAAGATTACTTCCATTGTTTAGTCTAAAAGCTGAAATGTGAAGAATGTCTATTAACTTTACTTGGCAAACAAATCATCTTTATGTACAGTAGTGAACTACCGGTATGCGTTACTCAGAAGAAGAAGAAGAAGCAAGTTTGGTTTTCAGGTTAAATTTGGCAGTTCAGTCGTATATTGGTCTGTTAATATCGGATAATAATTTTGAAACCTTTCACTACAGTGGAGATGCCACTGTAGTGATGGTACTTGGGCAGCGTAGTATTTTCTGAAGTGGTACTTGTGAAAAGTTTGAGAACCACTGTTCTATTACCTGTACACATTATCTTACTGTTGCATTCAGGTGTTTATTATAAGCTAATAGGGCTGTGGCTGCTTTAAGAAAATAGATTGTTTAGACTCTGTACAATTTATTTTTTACAGACTTCATGAAGTCTGATAAAACGTATCTAATCAAGTTTAGACTAATGCTTAAGGTCTTTTGAACAATGTGCTGTGTTAACCTTAAACTAGAGTTCTGCGCAGACTACAGAGGGATAAACAATTGTTTGTTTTATATTATATAGTTGACAAAATAACAATTTTTTTTAGTACCGGTACACATAATAATTTGCACTGTCAAATCTTTTATCTTCTCAGATGCAGTACTCTTTCAAAAAGGTCTTTGGAGTGTCTATATCACAGAAAGAGCTTTTTGAAAGTATGGCCAAACCCCTTGTTGATGACCTGATTCAAGGAAAAAATGGTAAGAGCACAGAGTAACTCGTAACTTGTTCGTTTTTTTGTTTACATTTTAATTCTGCTGCATTTTATTCCACTTATATAAACTATGGTAAGGTCAGAATTCAATATTTATTTATTTAATTCTTCATTTAATTCAGTATTTCCAGTATTTAAAAAGATATATATATTTTTAATTTTATTTTTTGTTGCAGGTCTTCTTTTTACATATGGGGTGACAGGAAGTGGGAAGACTTTCACCATGACTGGTTCTCCGGGTCTGGGTGGACTTCTGCCTCGTTCCCTCGACATGATTTTTAACAGTGTTGGTCCCCTCCAGGCCAAAAAATATGTAAGAGAACCGCTCGTAAAACACTGTTTGGTTTTTGAAACTATATACCGGTACATTTATGTTAATAAAACTGTATCCAAATATGTTTTTTTCTCAGGTTTTTAAAACTGACGATAAAAATGGCATGGAAATTCAGTGCGAGGTCGATGCTTTGTTGGAACGTCAAAGAAGGGATAACAACTTGTTTGTTCCCAAAACGCCCTCCTCCAGGTAAAAAGAAAACTTTTTTTTTTTTACAGTGTTATTGTTTCAGGCTTAACCTTTAAAATTATTTAATACGCTTTGACATGATTGATGTTAACTGTCACAGATTTAGTTTTTATTGCTCTCAATTAGAGCTGTCATCGGGCCGGAAATCCACGGCCCTACCCTACCCGAGCCCTAAGTTTAATTACCCAAGCCCGAGGGAGCCCGCTGATTTCCTAGAAATCACCGCCCGACCCGACCCTACCCGATTAAAAAAAAAAACAACAACAAAAAAAAAAAAAAAACACTACGTTTATTTATTAAGCTTTTACTGCGTTCTCCCACTCAGCAAAAGAACTTGATGTTGTTCTTCTTTGTTTTGATGGAGGAGGAGGAGGTGTGAGCGCGCTGCTCGCAGACAGTTTGCTGTGGAAGCTTCAGGAATGTCAGGAATGCGGCAACTTGTTCCGCCGCAGAGAGCAGTGTGCGCGGACGTGAGCGTGCACCTGACGCACGTCAGCTGGTGACATAATTTTGAGCTCGTTAAAGTTAGGCCACAGAAATAATGCAACTCTCTGCAAGTCGTGGATAATAATTTTGCGCTCCAGCACTTCTGCATGACATGTCGCGCAGAAACACCTGCTGCGGAGAGTCTGTGTGAGGCTGAGGACTGGCAGTGTTGCTTCAGTTTCTCATTCCAGAGACAAACCAGGTTGGTGGGATATTTGTCACCCTCCAGTTCTCTCTGTGCACGGTAAAATGGTTCGAGAAATGTCACTAAAAAGTCCAGCATGTCGGGGGAGACGCTGTCAGGCGCGCGCCGCGCGCCTGCTCTCTGGCTGAGTTGCCAATTTAGTGGCTGCGCGCTGCGGTTTTCACCATCTAAATTCACTCTATTAATTATTTCCTCATCAATAAACTTACTGCCTTATATTCTTTACAAGCAGATTAAAACAATTTTATATTGTGTGCATTTTTATTTAGTTTTGTTTGTGCTGTATGATTAAAAAAACCACATCAAAGCCCGAGCCCGACCCGCGGCCCGCCAATCAAACCAAAAATATGGCCCGAGCCCGACCCGAAGTCGGGTCGGGCTCGGGTAGGGTCGGGCTCGGGCAAAGAAACGACACCTCTACTCTCAATAGGTTTAACATTATAAATTATAATTGTTTACCTCTAAATGAGTCTTGTGACATTTTAATGCTCCACTGCAGAATGTGTTTGCAAATGTGTCCAACTGATAACTTTTCTACTCTTAGACAAAAGATTGATCCTGAAATTAGCGACATGCTAACGCCAGAGGAGGCTTGTAAAGTGGACTGTGTGGACGAGGACAGCAGCTACAGCGTCTTTGTTTCCTACATAGAAATCTACAACAACTACATCTATGACCTCCTGGAGGACAGTTATGAAGATGCAATCAAGCCCAAGTGAGTTTTTAAAAATAAACTGAAAGGAGTATTCAAATGTGTCTTTGCACATAAAATGGTTGTGAACTAGTTATACTGTAGTTTTAACTTTGAATAATTTTATAACAGAGCAGCTAGAAGACAATTATTGTCTTTTCTTTTTACTAGGTGGAATGGTGGAGGCACACCTGTGCGCCAGAACACTGAGTTCATGTATGTGGCCTTTGAATACTCAGACACCAGAGTAGCTGCATTACAGTATCTGTTGTTTCTTATCCACACAAATGTACCATTTTTAGAAAGTAACACAAACCTTGCCATTAATGTTGCAGACATTTTCACAAATGTAGTGATTACCGTAGTGCTTCCTTAATGTAAGACTGGGTAGCTTTAGAAAAATGCATAAACTGCTTCCAATAGTAAACTTTACGTTCTAACAGATGCCAAGATAATTATTTTCTCTACTGGATTGTGTTTGTGCATCTGTGAAACATGAGGACAATGTCTTTACAAAGTTGAGTCTGGTCCTCTGGACTTTCAAAAAACAAAACAAAAAAATTGCAGAAACGTTTCGTCTTTCATCCGAAAGACTTCTTCAGTGCTGTATTCAGCTCAGTCTTATACAGTAAATAGCACCTGAGTGGAATACAGCGCCTCAGACTGAAGAAGTCTTTCGGATGAAAGACGAAACGTTTCTACAATTTTATTTTATTTTTTTCTTTGTTTTTTTTTTTTTTTTGTTTAGTTTTTTGAATGTCCAGAGGACCAAACTTTTGTTGTTGTTTTTTTTTTTAGATATTTCTGCCTGTATTATTGAGCATGCATCAGGATATGAGGGCAATGTGTTTTCATGTTTATTAAGTAATTTGTTTTACTCTAAAAATAACTTAAAACTTTTTATTCATAAACTATTTACTAAACCCACTACTACAAACAAAAAACAATAATTAGAAAAACTACATGGTACCTTTTTTGTATTTATATTAAATATTTTCACATCTATATAAATTATTTGTAAACTTTGCAAATGCTGGAAACAAACAACTGGAGAATAAATTGCTACTAAGAGTCTGGTCAAATGAAAAAAAAGTCACGTTTGTTTTGGAGGACCCAGCTGATGCTAAATGTTTGCACTGTAAATGTTCAGGTATTTACTGCTTCTCTAACATTTAGAAAGCAGCATGTGGTGAAATTAAACGCCCTGCATGATGATCAAAATTGTGAATGTGATGGTTATGCCAGCCAGTGTCTCCACTCAATGTTTGCCTTGTCTTAGCCTTCTGCTGCTTGATGTCCTTGTTATGGCAAGCCTTCATGTTCCTTGTCTCTTTGTGTGGTACTCCGAGTTTAACATGTAACGTGTTTGTTGTTGTTGTAGACCGCCTCAGTCTAAAATCCTCAGAGAGGATCAGAACCACAACATGTATGTGGCCGGCTGCATGGAGGTTGAGGTTAAATCGGCAGAAGAAGCTTTTCAAGTGTTCTGGAAAGGTGAGTTTTCTAAAGATCTTTCACTGAACGTGATAGATGCATTTAGCGTCTTGTTTTTAACACTGCAGTGATGATTTTATATGTCTGACCTGGAATTGCTGGTCTCCGGGTCAGCTCTGGCCAGGAAATGACTTCAGTTAATCTTCTCTCTGAGCAGGTTGAAGAGTTAAATTATCAGTTTGATGCCATAAATTGGAAGAGTTGAAATTGTAGAATGAATTAAAGTTTTTTTTTTTTTTGTGGTGATATATTTTTATCTCTCTCCAGGTCAAAAGAAGAGGAAGGTTGCGAACACTCGGTTAAACAGGGAGTCGAGTCGCTCGCACAGCGTGTTCATCATCAAGCTGGCTCAGGCTCCTCTTGATGCCGATGGTGACAACATTCTCCAGGTCAGCTGGAACCACAGTCGTAGTACCAACTGAGATGAATTCCAGTTTTCACAATTCAGTTTTGTCACTTTTTGATTTGTCAGGATAAGAACCAGGTTACAGTTAGTCAGCTGTGCCTGGTGGACTTGGCAGGGAGTGAGCGCACTGGCAGGACGGGGGCAGAAGGCACACGGATACGTGAAGCAGGTTTGTTATCCAACAGCAGGATCTGATTTTACTCTCAACCTTTGTTTCACTTAACCTAATATCATTTTACTTTGCAGGTAACATTAATCAGTCGTTGCTGAATCTGCGGACCTGCATCGAAATACTCCGAGAAAACCAGACGTGTGGCACAAACAAGGTTTGTTTCCAGACTAAAGACGAACATCACTTACGTTCAGATAAACTGTGTAGTTCATGTTGGATTTCTGTTTATAGATGGTCCCCTACAGAGACTCAAAAGTAACCCATCTGTTCAAGAACTACTTTGATGGGGAAGGAAAGGTCAGGATGGTTGTTTGTGTCAATCCAAAGGCAGATGACTATGAGGAGACGATGGTAAGTTGCTCCAACATGATCACTGAGTCCGTATTATACAGACAAAATGTATTTGTTTCGTCAAATAAGCAAGACGTGCTCTGTGCAGCTGGTGATGCGGTTTGCAGAGATGACCCAGGAGGTGGAAGTGGCTCGTCCCATAGACAAACCCATCTGTGGCTTTACTCCAGGCCGTCGCTACAGAAACCAGGCCTTCAAAGAGGAGCTGTCATGCAAGTTAGAGGCGCGTGGTGGCCCAGTAGACAAAGGTAAAAAAAAAAACAAAAAAAAAAAGGGTTTAAATAAGTCAACCAAAAAACTATCAAAGTACAGTGATATCATCCAATAAATGTTTTAAGAAAGGCAATGTAAGGAAAGAAAATCTCATTAAAGGATTTACAAAGGAATTGAATAACTAAACTTTTTTGGGCGGTATTAAATTGCAGATTTTCGCTCTGTTTCTTTAGATGGGACCTCCTCTGTTGTAAGAAACTTGGTGCTCAGCCTACCCCCTCTACCTTCCTCTGAGCTGACCGACCCAAACGATGACGTCACCCTGCCTCGTCTCATTGAAGCTCTGCGGAACAGACAGAAGATCAAGCAGCTGATGACTGAAGAATACAACAAAGCAGGTACCTGCTCACGTTTTAGCTCAGCTCTCCATTCCCCCTGCCCAAGTTACTGAATTTTCCTATTGTGGCTCATCTTTTCATCTCCCCCAATTTAGCCAACACGATGAAGTTTATGCTTCAGGAACTGGACTCAAATGTATGTTCCAAAGACCGTTTGATTCATGAACAAAATGGCAGACTCTTGGAGAAAGACAAAGTCATCCAGAACAACAAGACAGAGCTTGAACGTTTAGAGAAGAAGGCCAAGATGCAGGAGCATAAGGTTGGAGACTAATTTATTCCAGCTTCCTCAATAGAGATCATTTAGATATTTGTTTAGTTTGCTAATAAATGCCTCGTGTGGTTCTGTTCCAGATCGACATTTTGCAGAAAACGACTAAAATCTATGAGGACGACAAGCGTTCCTTGCAGCAGGAGCTGGAAACCAGAGAGCAGCGTCTGCACAGGGAGCTGTCTGAGAGGAGACGCATGGAGCAGCGCATGAACGGCGTGGTCTCAGACACTCAGCACAAGTGGGAAAAAGAATGTGTGAGTTTCCTGGTTCTTGCTCAATAATCCAGGTAGATGATCAGGTCCTCTGGACGGATTCTTCTTTTACCCAGAGGACTTCTTCAGTGTGAGGAGCTGCAACAAACTCAGTCTTATAAACGGCCTCTTCTCATATAGTGGATCAGACAGTTTGTTGTTGACATCCAGAACCAGCTGTTCACATGCAAAAGGTTGCTATTCACGGCTTTCATGGCACTAACAATCAATTGATGGGACTCTTAACGATCGTCGTTGGGCTGAGGTCCTCCTTTTATTGTGAACAGCTAGTTCTGGATGTCAGCATCAAACTGGCTGATCCACTATGAGAAGGTGCTAATTATAAGACTGAGTTTGTTGCAGCTCCTCACACTGAAGAAGTCTGATTAAAGATGAAATGTTTCAACAAGAAGAATCTGTTCAGAGAACCTGACTCAACCTTGTTAGAAGTAAAATATGGATGGATGGATGGATATGATCCCCTCTAGGCATAAATTCATTCATTCAACCTTTATTTAGGCAGGTTAATCCCATTGAGCCTCGAGGACTCATTTACAAGAGCGATAAATGTTGGTTTTGATGATCATACTTTAAACTGAGTGATTGATTAAATGTTGTTGCTCTTGTACAGGACAGACGTGTTAATGCAATGCAGCTCGAGATGCAGAACAAGCTCTGGGTGAAAGATGAAAAGTTTAAACAACTCAAAGCCATCGTGGCAGAGAGCAAAACGCCTGGTCGTCCTGATCCTCCACCGCGTCGGACCCAGCCTCAGCGACCCTCCAGAGAGGAACGCCCCCCAACTAAGAGATCAGCGTCGCCCACACCTCTTCCAGTAAGTTTAGGAATCTTCATTTGAATCAGTTTTAGAATAGATGTCTTAAGGAAGTCTTACAGTGCTGTACCACCATCCTACTGCAACTCACAAATGTTTCTAATTATTATTAAAAAGCCAAAGAGTGAGCATTATTTTCTAACTAGTTCTAAAAATATTTAGTGACTGCTGTGCATTTTCCAAAGACTGCAGCTAAAAAGATGCAAAATATTCTCCAGCTTGCAGTTTGACAGCTTACACTTTCAACCTTCCTCCAAACTAAATAAGCATAACAATAATGGGAAGACCTTTTGGTCCAACACAACTTGTGCTGGACTATAATTATTTACTTGCTGGCAGAAAAAGAAAAAAATTCAAAAGCTTAAAATTTCTTGTTCATTAGCTTTCATTACAACACTGGAAAACATGATTTAACTTTAGCTGAGAGGGTACTATCACAGTTTTTGAGGAATTCTTCACATGTCAGAATGAGGAAACTAGGATTTTAAGACGTCATGGATGTGAATTGTTTGTTTTAAAACATTGATGGACAGACCAAGGGCTGAAGTTTTCTGCAGCACTTGGGCTGTGGCGCAAAAATACTTTAAAATTAATTTTCCTAAAATTTAAGAAAATGTTTAGAAAATGCTTTTTCCTCCTTCTTCAATGTACCCTAATTTGATTTGTCAAAACAGCTGGTTGTTCAAACTTAACCACCCTTACTTATAATGTGACGGCTGCTGTTTAGACATGTGCTCCATTATAATTGAATGATGGTTTTGACAAAGTTCTACACTTTATTCAGATAAAAAAACATCAAGATGCTCCATTGTGATTTCGAAACGTGTACATGTGGAAGGTGCTGAAGATAATGGTGTAGTGACGGTTTTCCAAATGCATTTCTTTATGAATTTATACAAACTTTTGGCTAAATATGTTTCCACTTTTGCTCCTCAGAGCCCCGTTGAGTCTCCTCATGTCAGTCCAGTGAGAGAGCCACAGGCAGTCAGAGTCCTTAGAGTTGAGGAGGTTGAGATGTTTGAGATGATTCCAAGATCCTCATGCCCAACGCCCAGCAGCAGATCCTCATTGTCAGTCGCTTGCTCCATCTCTTCATGGGAGCAGCGGTCAGATCCAGACAGCAGGCAGGCTTTCCAATCCCCTACATCAGCCCAGAGATCCCAGTTTGTTACCCAGAGAACCAAAACTCAGTCTCCAGACAACATGCAGAGATCTCAGTCTCCTAGACAAGTCTCAAGAACCCAGTCTCCAGCTCTGAGAACCCAGTGTGCGACCCAGAGAACCAACAGGCAGGCTGCTGAGTGTCCAGCAGGTTCTCCAGTCAGCTTGTCCAAGAGAGGAGGGTGCTGCCTCTCTCCTGCTGTCCTAGATCAATTAGAGAGAAGCTACAGGGTCAGTGCAGAGTTAGAACAAAGTTTCTACAACTGAATCATTTTCAGGCTTTCACACCAAGCTGTGTTTGTCCTTCTACTTACATTGTTCCTTTCAATCTGAGCAGACAACTACACCAGTGCGCCCACTGCACCGTCGCTCCCGTTCTGCTGGTGGGGAGAAATGGGTGGACCACAAGCCAGCGTCCAGCCTCGACCTGGGCACAGTGCTGCAGCCGGTCATCCCCAATGCCATCCAGGTGTCTGCTCCCAGCGAGAAGGCCCTGTCCAAGTGTGACAGATACGTGTTGACGCACCAGGAGGTCGCATCAGATGGAGAGATCCAGACCAAACTTATTAAGGTGAACAACAGAACACTGAATACATTTACTAACTTTAATTTTACTTGGTTTATCAACTGCTGGCTGAATTACTCCAGTATTTTCTACTTTAGATGTGAGAGCAGAAGTTGGTGCAGCTGCAGCCACGATTGTTGAAGTTTGAGAAGTTTCTGCCTGTAAAAGTTTAGAATACTAAAAGATACAAATGTGCAAAAGTTGCTTAACCATTTTGATTGATGAAAATATTATATCTATGAAAAGTCCTGCATTTTAACAGAGTATACAGGGGTTCAATAGGTAGAGTCGACATTGCTTTATAGACTGAGACATGTGTGACATAAACCCAAACTCATTTATAGACTGAAAAAAAATAGTATCTTAACATGTTCACTTTTGTTTAATGCCACTTGCATTGACTTGCTATACTGTACGTGCATGTGTGTATTTTCTTTATATATACTTTTTTGATCAACTTAAGCAGGTTATTTATTTGCTGCTATTAGGTAAAGTATGACCTAATTGTTCTTTGCCTTTCAGGGGGATGTGATTAAAACCAGAGGAGGAGGACAAGCTGTTCAGTTCACGGACATTGAGACACTTAAACAGCAGCTCACCTCAGCCCCAAAGTAAGAACACAGTTAGACTTTGAGGCGTTTTTTATTTTTTATATTTACACTATTTAAAGTTGTTCATAAATAGAGAAGATTTCCTGTTGGAACTTGAGTGGGTCAACAGTAAAGCACTTAAAATGTTTATTTTGCCCACCAAACACCACCTGGCTGGTACACTAATCACCAGTGTTGTTTTTAAAAGGCAAAATAATATAGCAAATGTGGCAATACTAGATGTTTTTTTTTAATTGTCAATTTTCTCTTTAAAGCCGAAAAAGAAAGTCTTCTGAAGGAACTCCAGCCAACAAACAGCAAACAGATGGTGATTGGACTGACGTGGAGACGAGGGTAAGATGTTTAAATCACATGAACATCTTAATATGTTAGATGTGACTGTGCTAACACGTATCAGTGCAGGGTTGAACAGCAGCTGCTTCTGTGCTTTTATTAAATAAAGAAGATACAAAATGTTGTTTATGGTTTTTATTATGCTGGTCATATAATTTAAATTTGAGACTTAAAATCCCTTATCAAAGTTTATTTTTCTGCTCCAGTGCTCGGTGGCTTTGGAGATGAAGGCAGGGTCAAACATGGGGCCTGGACATGAGCATCATGGGATTACAAAGTAATACAGCAAAACATTCAGTATCATATCAGAAAACACTGTTAAGTTGACAATCTGGAGTGCGTGACATGAGAACCTGATCCTCTGTGGTTTGTGTTTCAGGCGTAGAAAACCCTGAAAACTACTGACGACTGCCACAGAGATGGCTCCCCTCCTCGGTCTTCACCTGGCTGTTGTGCAATGATCTGAACTGTTTTTTATACCTTTTTAGCTCTTTTATCACATTTAAATATTTTCTGTGCTTTTATATGCAAAAGATATGTATACATACACCAAAGCTTTTGTAAAATCTTGTGTTCTGAAAAATGCACTTGTTACACGTTAAAAGAAGAAGAAAAAAGCCTTTTGTGACTGTTCAGTGTGAAATTTGGCACATATGACTTAAACAGTGTTTATCTGTCTTAAGTTTGTTTGCCTAATTAAATTATATTAAGCTTAAAGTTTCTTTATTGTCATTTACATGTGGTACATGAGGTGGAACGAAATTGTGTACACCAATTTCCCAGTTGCATCCAAAAAATGGCAAAAATATAAAGTATTAAAATAAACTATACAGTATAAGGTTGTAAGATATACACTAATAATGTAAAATATGGTATATTAAAACATCAGCCCAAACATTAAGCTTCAAGTAAAGTTTGAAATGTCATTTTCTTTTTAGTCACTGTTAAACTCGGGAATAAACTTTATAGTGAGCTCACGTGACAACACATCTGCAGCTGTACCACAAGTAGGCACTAGATGGCAGCAGAGGGACAATTGTAAATCGTTTGAGAGCTGTGCAGCTGGGATGATTCTCCACATCTTTATATTTATAAATTATCTGTGGGCTAAGAAAAGTTAATTAATCAAACACAAAATTCAGGTTCAGTGACAAATATGAGAATTTATATTTCAGTTGCAAACTAGAGATTTTGAAGTTTAACTAAGCTGGGGAGGACATTGCCAACTTTTTCTCCCCAAATTGTTGCTTTAAAGTGTTTATGGATTTAGAGCTCTGACAGAAGTAGAGCCAGACTCAGCCATTACTGAGGTGTGCTCCTTCAGAAGTTTATTGTTCAACAAAACACCTTGCACATAAATTCAGTTACAGAGCGGATGCCCTCAGGTCTTTAAATCGTTCTTAGTGGATTTAAAATATATATTTTTTTCCTTTTAAATTTCTCTAAATGAACCAGCTGGAACACATTTTTTAAGTTTAAAGATCTTCATCTGTAAAGTCATTGAATCACAAACTTGAGCAGAATTATCAATCCATATGAATTATATTTTACATTATGTGAAGGAACATTTGCCTCACAAAAACAAACTATGGAGTACCACTTTTCAAAGGCCTACATATAATTAATTTAATTGCCATACTTGTACTTTGTAAACTTTTATCTTTAAACATTTTTATAACCATTTGGCAGGATCAAGTGCTTTATTCAGGCATCCAACTTTTTACTTTTTCCCCAGTTTTTAATGAAAATTATATCAATGTATTTTGCACATAAAATCTGCTCAGACAAATGTTTGATATTTAAAATTGAAATGACAGATGAACATAAATACTGCACAACTCGTGTGATAAATGGTGCTGTTCTATAACTGGTAATAATTTACAAAGCATTTACAAACACATTAACAGACGTTTAGTTCTTTTTAAATGGGCCTGTTTTGTGAAGTTGCACTGGTTTTGGTCTTTGGGCCACAGCAATAACGCAGGCAGGTGCAGTTTAAATCTCAAGCTGCAGGTCATGAAAACAATCTGTTTCTCCCAGCATCCAGTTTGACTCCCCATCTCTTTTTGCCTGAGCATCACTGGGAGTCCTGATCAGCTGGTGCTGCTGTCATCCAGGCTTCGAGTAGACAGTTGAAATCTCATCTACCGCCAGGCCAGTCTGGCTGTGTTTCAATTGGGAAGCACTGGAGAGTGACTAACGCTCTCGGAGAGGGTCAAGAGCCCAGAGCAACCAGTGGCCATTAAATTCACTCCTATGAGATATTGAGTGCTTTGCTTTTTGACCAGGCTCTGTTTGATGTGCGGCTCCACGTCGTGCTCTGCGAGCACCGTGAGCTTTCATAAAGATGCTATTATAAAAAGTGATGAGCAGTTTCAAAGAGACACTTGATGAAAATAACTTGAACGGTTCAAAGGCCTCAAATCTCAACTCTTATCATCTGTATTGATAAGAGATCATTTAGCGTTCCTGAACTTAAAGCTCGCTTCTTGTCAGTTATATTAAACTTGCTGGAGGGAATTTGACTGTTCTGCTCCAGTACATAGTCAATTAGACAGCCTCAGATTTTTAAAGAGCAGGCCTAATTGCAGTGTTTTATTGACTTTTTGCTTGAATGAGTCTGATGAAGAGGTCTCAGGCAGCCTTTGGCACAGTTAGGATCAAATCATTTTCATCAATCCACAATGAGGCCCATTAAAAATTCCACCATTAAAACATTGTTCACACTTTTACCTTTTGTACAAAATCATTTTGTTAAGGTTTTTAAATCAACTCGTACAAATCACGCAAGTCCACTGAGTGATAAATATAATGCTGATTATCTTGTAATGTTAAATACTGAAGGGTTCGGGTATATTAGGTGTTCAGTGAGAAGCTGACTTGTAAATGACTCCCCATGTGTGTGAGCAGCTTGACAAGAAGCTCACTGACTGTGTTCATGGTTCTCTGCAGCAAAACACATATAGATTCATGGCGTCTCTAACTTGTAACTTCAACGACTCAAAGGAGCTCCAGATTATTAATCTTGAGTTGATTCTGCCACCACAGTAGGCTTTACCGTATTTTCCGGCCTATAAGACACCTTTTTGCCTACATTTCCAAGCCCTGCGACTTATAGGCCGGTGCAACTTATACGTGGATTTATTTTCCGTTTTTTTCACTTTGGTCAAAAAATGGTCACTTGGTTTTTAACCGTCAAAGTGCATTTATCAAGAAAAGTTAAACTGAGACACACTTTTACTGTAATGTCAGCTAACAAAAATATATATTTTTTATGTTTTTATCTTTAAGATCAAAGAGATGCAGGTCTGTTTGCTGCACTGCAGGTCTGTTGTTGCTGCGCATGCTCATTTTGTGCCGTGAGGTGCGACTTATAGGCCGGTGCGACTTATACGTGGATTTTTCGACTTTATTGGACATAATTGGACTGGTGCGACTTATAGGGCGGTGCGACTACGGAAAATACGGTACTAGTATTTCTGTGTAACGTGAGTAAAAACTATATTAGTGTTTTTATAATGCAAAAGTGTAATTATTATCTGCTAGAACAGGGGTGTCAAACCCACCTACACAAGGGGGCCAAAAACCCCTTTTTCAAACTAAGGTCCGGTTTCAGAATCTACAAATCGGATAACCAACATCTTTTCTCGGTCACAGACTCCTCAACAAGAGTTTGGTTGGTCTCATTTGACGTTGTTGCACTTTTGACATCGTAATCAATAATTACTGAAAAAATAAACTGATAGGGGCAGATAAGATGTCAACGAGGGCCACATTTGGCCCCTGGGCCTTGAGTTTGACACATATGTGCTAGATAGGTGAACGAAAGTAATGTTTTTAATCATGTGTGAATCGTTGCAAAGGATTTGACTGAAACTAAAAAGTAATCATTATGCAGCCACTGTTAACTTTTGCAGTTTAACCAATACAAGATGGCTGCCACAGTCAACTGACCTGATAGGAAACACAACATATAATCCAGCCGAATTTACAGACATTTAGCTATTTGATGCATTAGTATATGAGCATCATAGTTAAAACATATTCCTAGCTCACATTGTGCAATATTTCTGCTTAAAACTTTGCCAATAAGGTACGGTAACCACGTCTGTTAGCAAAATATCTCATAAACCACCAGATAAGTTTTAATAAAACGTATGTAGGGCACACCTCCAACTGAATAACTTTTGGAGTTAATTCAATTCAAGATGGCCACCAAAGCTAATTAAAGTTAGTTAGCCCATAAATGACTATGGCTGTCTTTTTATTGTGCTAACATTTGGTGTGGTAGCAGCTGCAGGTCATCCTCAACACATCCTTCAAGAGCTAACAAATCTTGCATGAGATTGCACATTTACAACATTTGCGCAAAATATCTATACATGTCCCTTCATAAGATGATTTTAGTTAAATGCTTCATCTGGCATGAAATGTGTCAGGTGAAATGCATTCCTTCAATGGGTGACCTTTAATTTCTTTCTTATTTTGTAACGTTTTGTCGTCCTTAACAGCTGAAGAGGCCAGCATTGGTCCACAAAAGCTGTGAACACATTACAATGGGTTTAACCTTTACACTCTACTGTATATACAGTAGTTGGCAAACAGAATGTAAATTTCTTATAATGCATTCTTTTAAGAAATAAATGTAAATTTATTATTGCAGTATCAAAAATATACAGAATTGCAAAAAAATTATGGCTCCTCAGCTCATTTAGCTGATAATAGCAAAAAGTGCTGCAAGTAAAATGTGGGTTAATTCCAATCAATAGTGTCAATGCAATTTTCAACAATATTGCAATGATCTGTTTTCCTGTCCTCATTGTTAAAAGTGTTCGACTTAGAGAAACTTTTGCCAGTTTGAGTCGCTGAATTTAAATGAGCAGCAGGTACGTGACCTCTCCGTGCTCCCGTGATTAACACGCTGCTCTGAATCAGGCCGTGAAAAGAGGACTCGAGTTTAAATAGGTGTCATGAAAGGGAAACCCGATCCAGTCGCACGTCACACTCGGCTGGACGAGGCGTTCGCACTATGACGGTTTCCATTTGCTGCGTCACATCAGCTGAATAACTGCAGATTTAAAGGGCAAAGCCGAAACGAGTGACTCAATCACAGCCGCAGCTGTCCTTAAAACCACAACCTATTACACGCTTTCCTGCTCGCTTTTAGTGGCCTAGCGTAACAATCCTCGGCAATTAGAGTCGGTTAGTGGGGAACACGAGTAAATACTGCACGAGAGCAGAGCTTCGTAAAACCAAAAGCTCTGATTAGAGTCTGCACTTTGACTTTATGTGTCATGGCTGAATGCTCATGAGTGCTGGCAGACAGTCGTTTGTAATCCAGCTCATGACGACGCAGGCCTCGTTATCGCCCGCTGCTCAAGGCGGAAGGACGACAATGTTTTTGCCCCTGTCCACATGCCTGTCTGTTATCAAAAGACCTCATGAACCACTGCACAACTTTTAATAGAACATGCAGATATTAATAATTGGACTGACATAAATAACTGATGAACTTTTGGGGTGAACTCAGTTCAAGATGTCTGCCGCAGTAAAGGGCCTTGAAAACTACAAAACAGGCTCCAACTCCAACAGACACTGACCTAAACTTTGATGTAGATGCTGAGACTGACACGCAACACATTTTCTGAGCATGCACTCATTATGCAAGATCTTTGCTTAAAATGTTGTCATTACCTATTTGGAGTTGAGTCTGTTAGCAAAATATTTAATGAAAGACTGGACAGTTTCCCAATGAAAATGTCAAGAAATGATCATTAGATGTGGCAATACAACTGATTACTCTTTGGACTCAATCCAATTCAAGATGGCTGCCACAACCAGCTGACCTTAGAAAGCACAAAAATGACTGTAATTGATTTAGTTTTAAAGACATTAAGCTAAAATTTAGCGTAGTAGCTTAGTATCCTCCGACACATGAAGCATCTTTGTTTATAACTTTGTTATTACCGGTAATTAGAGTCACATTTGTTTGTGTCTTAGCAAAATATCTCATAGGGTGGATTTTAATGTACATCCCATGAAGTAACTATTAGATGTACATCCACAACTAATTAACTTTTCAGTCAAGACAAATCCGTATGTCCTTCGCTGATAATCGACATTAGCTTAAAACAAAAATGGCTACAAGTCAGTGAACAGCACATGTTGAGCTAAAACTTGTGTAGCTGATGCAACTTTAACATTTCTCTACACATAAAATGATCTTTGTCTATGCTGGCATAAATGGTGGTGAGCAAAACTGTTTTGTAAAGGAATTCTAGGTCTTGAATTATTTAATTTTTTGGGGCAGGAACTCGAGATGGGGTAGAGGCAGGGCAGCCGACTTGGGACCTGAAAGTCCCAGGTTCGATCCCCAGACATTGCACATCTCGTTGTGTCTCTGAGCAGCACACCCAATCCCCAATTGATCCCCAGGCACTTTCAATAGCTGCCCACTGCTCCACCTGGGGGTGGATGGGTTAAATGCAGAGCCAATTTTATTACAATGAATGATGACAACACATAACACATTATTATTATTATTATTATTTTATTTTATTTTATTAATATTATTATTTTTATTTATTTATTTTTTATTATTATTATTATTATTATTATTATTATTATTATTATTATTATTATTATTATTATTATTATTATTAAGAGTGGGGACATGAGGAACCTGTGAGGTTAAGAGGTCAGATCTTCTACGCCAGAGGTGGGCAACATTATTTTCCCCAAGGGCTGCATCAAGACGTTTAAAAGCCGCATAGAGAATTGGAAAATACATTTTCTTTATGGCAGATAATCTAGAAGACCTTTTTCTTCTTGTAGCGCAGTTGTTCTTGTTTGCTCTGGTGATGGACCGACTAACAGATGAGGTCAGGCAGGAATCCCCATGGACTATGATGTTTGCAGATGACATTGTGATCTGTGGTGAGAACAGGGAACAAGTGGAAGAGAACTTGGAGAGGTGGAGGTATGCTCTTGAAAGAAGAGGAATGAAAGTCAGCCGTAGTAAGACAGAGTACATGTGTGTGAATGAGAGGGAGGCCAGTGGAACAGTGAGGCTACAAGGAGCAGAGGTCACAAAGGTGCAGGACTTCAAGTACTTGGGGTCCACTGTCCAGGAAAATGGGGAATGTGGTAAAGAGGTGAAAAAGAGAGTCCAGGCAGGATGGAGTGGATGGAGAAAAGTTTCAGGAGTGATTTGTGACAAAAAGGTGTCAGCAAAGGTCAAAGGAAAAGTTTACAAGACAGTGGTGAGACCAGCTATGTTGTATGGTCTGGAGACAGTGTCATTGACAAAAAGACAGGAGAAAGAACTGGAAGTAGCAGAAATGAAGATGCTGAGGTTCTCCTTAGGAGTGACAAGGATGGATAAGATCAGGAATGAGATCATCAGAGGTACAGCACATGTTGAACAACTGGGAGATAAAGTTAGGGAGGCCAGACTGAGATGGTTTGGACATGTCCAGAGGAGGGACAGTGGGTATATTGGTAGAAGGATGTTAGAAATGCAGCTGCCAGGAAAAAGACAAAGAGGAGATATATGGATGCAGTTAGAGAGGACATGAAGGTAGTTGGAGTGAGGACAGAGGATGCAGAGGACAGAGTGAGGTGGAGGAGGATGACTCGCTGTGGCGACCCCTGAAAAGGGAAAAGCCGAAAAAAGAAGAAGAAGCGCAGTTAGCATGCTTTATAAACAAGACTTTCCAAAACCCTGATATACTGTAATCTGGCTCTCGTGACAATTTATTACGCATGTTAGCTTGACATGTTACACATGTTAGCAGAACTATGCAAATCAAACATATATGTTTGTGTTTGTAAATCTTTAAGGTTCTATCTAGTTCTGGAAACATGACTTGAAAAATGTTTTGTAAAATGTTTTGTGTAGGATGTTTAATTTTAATGACCTTAAGTCTCATTGATAAATTACTGCTTGTTTTAAAAATCATTTTTTATTTAAAAAAGTTGTATATATTTTTTTAACTAAAGAAATTGGGCCTGTTGGAGATTGCCCAAGGGGCACTTTTGGCCCTCGGGCCTT
>JBBPBX010000692.1:91848-108240 GCA_038048925.1 Garcialebias charrua | reverse complement strand
TATATATATATATATATATATATATATATATATACATATATATATATATATATGTATATATATATATATATATATATATATATATATATATATATATATATATATATATATATATATATATATATATATATTATATATATATATATATATATATATATATATATATTATATATATATATATATATATATATATATATATATATATATATATATATATATATATATATATATATATATATATATATATATATATTGTATATATATATGTATATATATATATATATATATATATATATATATATATATATATATGTATGTATGTATGTATGTATTCTCACAAATGTATGAACAATGCACAATCTGAATAATTTATTAGATTTAGCTGTGTTAGATTACTGTTATTAATATGCTGTCAGGTGGAGAGCACAGAGGATGCGTCTGTCTGGTTATCTGAGAATGAGCTGAAAGGATTACGTGATGTTTTACTTTTTATACAGATCCATTGCACTTTTTCTTTTCCTTTGGTTGATTTTTCATTTGACTCTTTTCCTTTCTGTTATGTACGTGACCCTCGCTTCCCTCGTTCTTTAAGGTGACACTTTCAGCTCCTCCTCCTCCGTCTTCCTCGACCGTCCTCTCTGAGTCATTAAACTTCTCTGTCAGCTTATTTTTCTGCTTCTCTCAGATTTCATCAGTGGAATAAGCCACATCCACAAGCACGTTCTGCATTTAAGCCCGAGACAGAGAGGGAGGATGTGCCGAAAGACAAATTACCTTTTATAACAAAGCTAATGAAGATATTGGCTGCCCACCCCCCCACCTCCACCTCATCCTCTGTTTTTCTTCTCCTTTCCTATCTATCTTTTCCTACACGTTTCCTGTGTCCCCATGTTCCCACCTGACCTCTCTCCACCTGACAATAACTCACTTCCTCCTCTCTTTATCTGCTCTTCCTGCTTCCAGGTGGACTGTTCATTAGGAATACAGATCAGGAATACACAGCGTTTCGACTAGCTATCTTCCTTCACAACACCAGCCCGAATGCTACAGAAGCTCCTTTTAATTTGGTTCCTCATGTGGACAACATCGAGACGGCCAACAGCTTTGCAGTGACCAACGCATGTGAGTAGAAAGTTGAAACAGATGAAATGAAAGTATGTTCCTGTCTGCTCTTCGGTCGTTTCATGTTGAAACTCTTACATGACATTCCTACATCACCTGTCACAAAGTACTGCAACTTATCACAACTAGTGATGGTTGAGGACTGTGATTCAAACAGGTTTTCTAAAGTTTTATCAAAAGTTAGTACATGTTTACTCTCTGCTCTGTTAATGCATGACATACAACTTCACCATACATATGCTTTCTAAAACTAAAATTTCACACCCCCTTTCAACTTAGAAATGTTGAGAATAAAATAAAAATGCTATTCATATTTTATATCAGTAGAATTAGTTCAGCATGCACAGTCCCTGGGAGGCAACACCCATATGTGACACATTTAGAGTACAGTACTGTACATGTAAGAATGAATGAATTAATCAATTAAAAACAACTGGGAGCAATATGTACACAAAAACAAATGTACCTTTTTTCCGTACCACTTAACAATAAGGCTCCCCTTATAGATGGCTAGTAAAAAGTTTATAGCTACATTATTAATTCCTCTATAAACACTTTATAAATCAGTAATAACTGCTTATTATGCATTAATTAAGGGTGACAGAGAGACAAAACTGACCAGTTTCTTGCCAAATAGTGAGACAGATCTATATATTTAATCTAGAGTTGTTAAGCATTTCAGACTTTAACCCTATTTTATGGGATTAGTTTTACCTAGGGACCACATGCTATTTGTAATAACTACAGAGATTGTCTGTGTTGTTAATCCCGTGCAAAATGGCCATGTCAGTACAGTAATTTGTAAAGTAAAAATTCCCCCACAAATTACCTCCTATATTTTGCTGAACTTCGAATTCCTGTGATGATACTAATCAAATGTGATTAGGCATCTCTGTGATTTGGACAGAAATGGGTAAATAGGCTTTCTTTCAATTATTATTTTGAAGCAAAATCATTTCTTAAACGTAAAACGAGGCTATTTTAAATGAACGCGCTACTCGCTTCGGCTTTTGTAGATGCTGCTACTTCCTTTACCGCAGATGACAGCAGGCGCAGAGACACGTGCAGCCGGTCATCAGCTGATCATTCCATCCATCCATTCATTATATTTACTCGCTTCTTCCTTTTCGGATAGCCGGAGTCACTGGTGCCCGTGTCCGGCCATCACTTTGCGAGAGGTGGGGGACACCCTGGACAGGTCGTAAGTCCATTTCAACCAGCGGGTCAGCAGCGGCCGGTGACCGGTTGTCCATCTGAGTTTAAAGTGACTTGCAGCGCGTTAAAGCACGTTAAAGGGGACCTAATATGCAAAATTCACTTTTTAATGTTTTTTTAACTCAACTTTGGGTATGTACTTTTTTTAAAAACAGTCCTAGGACCAAAAATATCTGGAAGATGTCTGTAACTTTCAGCTAAATCTCAGGCTTTGGTCATCTCGTGCAAATGCACCACATAAAAAGCAGACGTTGGGGAGTAATTTATTCATTACATGTGGTCCCTGGGTAAAACTACGGTAATCCCGTGCGAATAAAGCTCAAGTTACTACCTTGTAAGCACAATAAGCATTTGTAAACCTATTTCTTTAGCATATAATATTGTACTTTATCACTGCATTATAAGTATATACAACTAATAGTATTTTGTATATCCTAAAAAAATGGTTTATAAATTGTGCTTACAAGGTAGTAACTTAGTCTGAAATGTTTAATATAACATAGATGGCTAACAGATGTGGCTCACTATTTGGCAACAAACTAATAAGTTTTGTCTCTGTCACACTTAATTAATGCATAATAAGTGGTTTTTAATGATTTATAAAGTGTTTCTAGATGAATTATAACGTATCTATAAACTGTTAGCCATAAGGTGGTACCTTTTTTCATGTTCTAAATGGTGTTTCTGTCATAATGTTTTGACAGCAGAAAGATTTGGCCATTTTTGCAATTGTAGATTCTAAAATCATGAAGTGGTCATTGTTTTTAAATAATTATTCATGATTAAATGGGTGTGAGCACACCCTTTACCTGATGGAATTGTTGCCACTATAAACGCAGAAGCAAATGTGAGATCCTTCTGTTGTCATAACTGTCCACTACTGCTTACTTTAGTCAAACATTGCTATTTTATTCCTCAGACTATGTAAAATACATATGAACTGGGAGTGAGTTAGCATTGTATGGTCAGCCTTTTTCTGTGTGTGAATGAAGGACACTGGTCCAGCAAGCACCCGCAGTTGGGCCTTTGGATCAATATACTGGAATTTGCTAATTTTAGCATTTTTCTGTAATGTGTATCTGTTTATTTTGTTACTTACCCCTAAAAGAGAATGATCAGTTGAAAAATATCTGCTCCTCCTTCAATATATTGCTGGTTTCTTTAATTGAAGTTGACTCCTTAATGGAACAGCTCCATGTGTTCACTGGGTTTAACTGAGTTCATTACATTTCATTAAGTTTTATTGCTGCACTTTGTTTATTGTTGGCTTTGTGGAGCATGGGATCATTGCAGTTCACATTTAAAGTAGTTTTCAGCTTACTGTGTTTGCCAGTTACATGAGCGTCCACCCGTTCGGGAGCTGTGATGTTTGTAGTGACGTCACAGGATGCACAGACTTTCTGTGGTCTTTTAAGTATTTGCCTCTAAGATAACTGTGATCGTTTCTGTTCAGCACCCTGAGATGACTTCTGTTGTGACTCGGCACTATAGAAATAAACTGAATTAAATTGAATTATCCAGGAATTAAATGAACATAAAAAATTTACATTGCTTTCAAAACTTTTCTTTGATGAAAATTGTAACAGGCATCTTTGGACATTTCTAAAAATAACTTTTAAGTGAAAACTGTTTGTTTTGCGTGAGTGGATGACAATAACATGATATTAAATAAACTCACATGCTTTGAACACACAACTCACATGAGCCGGATGTGGATGCTACACTGGTAGTTTATAAACCATTGTAGGAATGACTGCTCTGTGCAGCCATTTCATTACCAGTGAGAACTGGTCCTTAATTAAAAAAATAAAAAGTCTTCAGAGTGAGTTTCTTTTTCAGTCACATGGTGTGGAAATGAGACGATATGTTAGGAGGCAGGTGAGACTCTTCAGATACCTGCTCCAGATTTAAGCCAGTCTCTCAAACTGATGGGTAAACCACTGGAGGTGCAGTTATAAATAATTAAAGAGGAAAACTGAAAGTTATGCACCATAACTCATGTTCCCTGAAGAAGGGAACGAGGTAAAACACGATTGCTATGGGAATCAGCACCCCCGCGCGGTTACCTGAAATAATACACTCACACCTTAACGGCCCCGCCCTCTGGATATTTAAGCGGCTGACGCCCGTCCATCTTCCTCAAAAATGCACTTCACCGAGCTTTCAGCATTGAAAGGGCCAGATGTGTTGCACCTCGTTCCCTTCTTCAGGGAACATGAGTTATGGTGCATAACTTTCAGTTCCCTTTCAGTCGGTCTCTCGGTGCAACACGATTGCTATGGGAACGTAATCCATTCACGCCCTTGAAATGCTCAGCAAAATGCATGAGAGAACATCTGCCTTAATACGGCAGGCATTTCCCAGCGTGTGGCACACAGGGTATGACTTCCGCCAAGAGGCCTAAAAAGGCGTTGGCGCGCTTATAGGGGAATCCGTTGATTCAGTTAAAACTTTTGCCAGGCAACGGCGAATCGAGGAAGCATGTTCCTCTGAGAGCAATGCCTTGTACCGGATGGTGTAGACCTGCACTCCCAGAAATACGGTAATCCGTGATGGGGTCAGGTCACTCCTTTGTGGGTTTATGAAAAAATCTGCGAGACTCCAGGTGAGAGATCACCCTGCAGGAATGTGACTGGGCCTGCTTCTGGCCAAAGACCAGGAGGTCATCCAGGTAGTTCATAATCCTGACTCCTTGATTTCTAAGAGGGGTCAGGGCTTCATCCAGACATTTAGTACATGTACGAGGAGCAGTCTTCAAACCGAAGGGTAAGACTTAGTATTTATAAGCTTTCCCTTCGAAGGCAAACCGGAGGAATTTCCTGTGCCTCTTCCAGACGCCCACATGGAAGCGGGCGTCTTTCAGATGCACCGTACATGCGTAGTCACCAGGTCTCATGGACTAGGGGACTTGCCACAGTGTCAACTTGAAAAATTCTTGTTTTCTTGCCCAGCGTCCTGAGATCCAGGGCTGGTCTCAGGGATTCATCTCTTTTGGGCACCAGGAAGAACTTGAGCCCGCAACGCATCCGTTGTGATGACCCGTTCATTTGTCGGACACACCCTCCAAGTCTGCGCGTGCGCCATGAGCCTGGGAGGGATGTCTAGCGGCTGCTTGCTTCATTTGAGTGCAGAAGGGGTGGCCTTCGACCCCTCTCGCGTACTCTGGAGCAGGCTGGTCTGCCCAGCAGAAGACATCGCGAGGTCTGACTGTCTCAGGCAAAGCTCGTGTGTCCCACTGCGGTTCGTAGTCTGACCTAGTAGGTTGTGTTTCACCAAAGTGGTGAGTCAAGAACCAGGGCAGTCTGTGCTCTGGTACTTTCATTCTTGTATATGCATGAAACAGTGTTTGCTTTTCATTACACATACAGTAGACGAGTTATTGTTTAGTGTGCACACACATACCACCAGCTCCTTGTAGCATTTTACAAGTGAAGTCTGGGCTCAAAAGGTCAGGTTCCCGTACTGCGTGAGCGGGCAAACCTGAGGCCCTGTTCCCATTTTGGGACCAGGACACATTCAGTAGTCTGAGATTTTATTGTTGTGTGTGGATGGCAATTTCTCTTTATTACACAAGGGTCTGAGTGTTCTTGTGTGTTTAGACGTTCCGAACCAGCTAGTCTGTGTTCCTTAAAAACACAGAAACTGGTGGTAAAAATTCGGCATTTTCTCTCCTTCTGTGAGTGAGAGCGCCTGTAATGGTGCAGGGGCATCTCCTTTCCTCTTCTTTTGCTGGTAGCCCCTTGCAGCTCCTGTAGCATTTCTGCCTGGTGGGCCTGTGATACCGAGGCCACTTGTCCTTGTCCATCCCACCAGGGCCCCTCGGGCCCTGACATGGTTAACGTCAGAGAGTCATCCATAGCCTCATGGGTGGATAAGCTCTCAGCGATATCGATGTTTCGTCGTAAGCATAGGAAAACTACCAGGTAGCGCAGCTGAACAGGTAGCTGAAAATCCTCCTCCTAGACTGTGCTGGACAGAGAGTCTCCTTTTTAGCCGGGGCTAAACGTGGAGGTACTCGTGAGCCCGCTAGCGGTGCTAAGACGGGCCCTCGAGCATCGTAGCATCGGTAAAAAACACTTAGCTATGCGATTAATTCTACCGTCGATTCGGCCGGATAGGATAGCGAAACAGGCAAAATATGAGAAGGTTAGCTAGCAAGCTAGGCCAAACATTTTCACATACCTCACGATGGAGTCCTTCGTTGTCCGCTCGTAGCAGCGCTAATCGTGTTAGCAACGCTATCTTCCGCCACGTGTTGTCGTGGGTGCCCCTGGTTAGCCATGCTAACCGTGGGAGCTAGCCAGATAGCAGCGGAGTTATTCCATTTCCACTCTCCTTTCGCCGGGGTCATCCGCGAGAAAAGCTTTGAGTGTAGCATCCCTAAGCAGAACGAACAGGCCTCGTGGGTGTCCGCTGCTGAAAAGGGGGGTATCCAGATCCGCTGAAGCAGGTTCAAGAGCCGAAGCTCACGGCCTGCCAGAGTTCCTCATCTGAGGACGTCCTTTCGCTGAGCTGCTCGGGGCTGCTGGCCTGTTAGCTTCGTTAGCTTAGCAGGTATTATGCCTCGCGGTTAGCGTTCGCTAACCGAGCAGTAAAAAAGCAGAAGAGAAAAAGGCACGGGAGCTGGGGCTCGCTGGCCTGTTGGTCTTCTTTGACTTTTGGGTTTTCGCATTACCTTCTCGGGAGCCATGGCTGAGAAGAGTTAAGCCCGTTAGCAGTGCTAACGTCGTCCGTAGACGTCTCCTTCCTCGAGTCGCTTTTGCCGGCTAGCCTGCTAGTTGTTAGCAGGGTAGCGGTGTCGCGCAGTCAGCGCCGTCGAGCGAAGCGGTCTGTGGAGAGAGGAGAAGAAAACTTCGGGGTGAAGAAGATGCGCCGGACCAGCTTTCGCCAGCCCAGCAGTCCGCAGTAGAAGATTCTCTGTAGGCTCTGTGTAAGGAGCGAGCTCACCTCTGGTCGAGCGATGAAGATACAGAGAAGATCCGAGAAGATTGTTTCAGATTTAGCGAGGTGAAGGGCAAAAAGAGGAAGATGGACGGGCGTCCATATTTAAATATTGTATTTTTAAATGACATATTAATAAAAATGTTTACACACATAGTGTTTTAAGAGTATTATCTTCATGAAATACTGTAAGGATAATTTCACATATTTGTTCAGTTTTTGGAGGTGTGATTTGTACCGAGGTTGTGTGACTTCTTGATAATTGCTCCTCTGTGTTATGTCTTTATTTTAAATCAATGCAGTTTTATGCAGTATGAGAATAAATTTATGCTTGTTTGATAAATAACTTGATGAATAAAGTTGTTTAAAATGTGGCATGGTACAACACCCCTTTGCTCATGACTTGAGATTTGTACACACAGATTTATGTAAATCTTATCTAATTCACAACATGCCCGTTTGGAATTATGCTTGTGCTGCAGGTTTTCTGCCTCTTTGACTTTATGTAAGGAACCAGTTTATTTTACCTGTGGGATCAGATTGTAACTTATGTACCGGTACATCAAGTGGTTTTCTAGATCAAATGAAAAATTCCTTGGGATAAAAGTGGTTAGTAACTGATTTTTTTTTTTTAAACACACAACACACATCAGGCTGGCTCCATGTCTCGCTATATGTTGCTTGCTTGTTATATTTTGTGCAAATTGTGCCACCAGAACACCACAGACGTGACCAAAGATTTACTTACTAAAGCTTTGGATCAGGTACCAAAACTGTGATGTAACGAGCATTTTCGAAGCTTCAGATGTTGTTGATCACGTGACTTTTGCCAAATGAATCAAGCTCCGACACAGAGCTCTTGTTTGAGCTGCAGCTTGAAACTGCCCATCACTACAAAGCTGTGCTCACATCATGCTTACCTTGACTGAACCTTCTGAAAAGTAAATTAATATGAATTCCTGATTTTTTTTTAAGTGTAAAAAAAAATATCTCAAGCATGTTCTCTAAAGGTTACACTGTTAAACTTACTTTTAGTTTTAAAAGGCATAATTACATTCGTGTTCTTCACTCCCAAAGAAGTAGTGGTGCAGAGGTTAGAGATGGTGGGACTGTGGTTGGCTAGTTCAACATCAAAATGTAGGTGGGAAAGGTGAAGCAACCACACCTGCCTCCACCCTCATTTGCCTCTTTCTGGGACCTTGAGCAAGGCCCTTAACACCAACATCTGCTCCCCCGGGTGCTGTAGGTGTCAGCTTTCTGCTCCACACAGAAGGCTGTGGTAGCTCGGTGGTCTGTGAAGGGCATCCAGCATAAAAATAATCACCAAGTCGTCATGCGAGTTAGTTGGCTGTGGCGACCCCTGAAGAAGAGAGCAGCCGAAAGAAACAAAAAATAAATTACAGTCATGTTAACATTATTAGTATGATTATGTTAATTTACATACAGTGTAATGTATAAATAAGTCAATGCTAGAAGCTAAAACTTGGGCCTAAAGCATTTGAAGGCAAATTGCCTTCACACAGAAGTTCCACAAGAAACAGGAATCATAGCATCATCCCCTGCAGGTAATGAACAGTTATTCAGATGGCTGTATTGGGGTGAAGGAATCAACGTAGTTGAAAATGATGGAAGACTAAATACTAATGTAACCAATAATGTCAATACTTTAAGATGTTGAACTGCTTGAAGCACATGATTTATCCAACTTGTTCAAGGTTTGATCTGAATGAGGTGGGATTTGTTGTTCAGCTGGCAGGCAAGGCCTCCTTACACTCATTTATTCCTTCTCCGAGAAAACCAGCAGCTGTGGGGTTTGTGTGTGTGTGTGTGTGTGTGTGTATGTGTGTGTGTGTGTGTGTGTATGTGTGTGTGTGTGCGTGTGTGTGTGTGTGTGTGTGTGTGTGCGAGGCATGCGTCCCTGTGTCTGTAACCAGGGTGGCTGAGTGGTTAGAGCAGTCATCCTCCAATGGGAGAGTTGGAGGTTAGATTCAATCACTATGTTGAAGTTTCCCTGGGAAGACACAGAATCCATCATTGCCTCCGATGTGTGTCCCATCAGTGTGTGAACGTGATCTAAAGCAGCGATTAGTCTCATAGAATGATTTGTTGAATTATCTTTGTAGAGATGTAGTAGAGTGCTGTATGAATGTGTGTGGAGGTAAATGAGGGCACAGATTGTGTTGTAAAGCACTTTAAGTATCTTGATTAGATAGAAAGTTGCTATATACTGTAAAGTGCAGTCCATTTAACTGCTTTAGCATCAGAGCCATGACAAAGGACACCCACACTTACAAGCTCTGGCCAAATGATGCTAACCATAATTGAACTGTGTAAATAATACATACCATATATTTTTGCCCTATACGTCAAGTTTTGTTGTTGTTGTTGTTTTTATGTTTTTGCATTATTAGCTTAACCTGCAACAGAAGCGGCATATTTATGGATTGTTTCCCATACTTATAAACTAATTTTTGTCTAAGATATGACAGTTTTCATTCATTCTGACTAAAAATATTGAACACTACCATTTTCAGCCGCTAGATGGCAATTGAGTAGTTTGGCATGCCATTGCGTCATGTAATAAGTAAAGTGGCTAATGACACAATCGGCTTGCCATAGCCTGTCACCGTTATCTACCTCCTTTGGAGCAACCGTCAAAACAGCTTCATTTCACTGCGCCGCCCTGGAAAAATGCAGCTAATTTGACCATTGAAGTGCATTTATTAAGTAAAAGTTCAACTGAGACACACCTTTACTATAATTTTGAGCAAGTTAATAATTGTTTTAGGTGGTTATCTTGTTAAATATCAAAGAAATGTGCAGCGAGTCGTCCCTCTGAATGCTCCTGCTTCTGTGTACAGTTTTGGAATTTGAAATGCAGCTGATTTGACCATTAAAGTGCATGTATTAAGCAAAAGATAAACTGAGACACATCTTTACTATAATGTCGAGCAAACGAATAATTGGTTTAGGTGTTAATCGTGTTAAATTCTTGTTAAAGTCCTCTCTTGCACGCTCCTGCGGCCGCCATTTGGCAGCCAATCCATTTTTGGCACAACGCTGGCCCACATTTCTGGGTTGTTAGTGGTGACGCTTAACAAACGCGACGCGTCAACGGTGACACATAATAGCTACGACTTATACGGCGAAACAACATATTTATGTTTTTCCACTTTATTAGACATATTTGGACTGATGCGACTTATAGGACAGTGCAACGTGTATGGCGGAAAATACGGTATTTAAAAAACTATGTAAATAAGTTAAGAAATAACTAATGCTGATTATATTTTAAACTTTTGAAATAGTAAAATCATTCTAATTTAAGTTATATTATTAAATGTAAAAAAAATGTGTTTACAGCTACAAAGTATTTGTTAAAAAGTGGCATTGTTGAAATCATGTACAAAATTAATATTATCCACCAATTAAATCCAGTCATGCAAATAAAATTATTGCTAAACTATCCTGAATGATGGCACAAGCCCTGAGCTGAACATTTTAAGTTCTATCAGTCTGGAAACGCAGATTAGTGGAAAAGAAACAACAAAACGTAAAACTTGATATCTGATTTCACAAGAACAGTGCAAAATATCAAAAAGCTGAATCATTAGATTATTTTTAAGTTAAATGGACTTTGTAGATGAATGTATGCTCAAGTTAGAGTTTTAAAAGCAGTGCTACATGTTTTTTTCAAGGACAAAAATATTGCTAAAAAATCTGAATATTTCATGAAGTTTAAAATATAATACTATAAGTCATAGCACCCATGTCCTGAATGAGCCGAATGCTTTTGTACCTAAATTGCTGAAATAGCTTAAAATCTGGACGAGTTGAATGCCAAAACATTTATAGAAAAGACTTGGGGAAAAAAAAAAAATCAAGAAAGATAATTAACATCTCAGTAGAGCTCAATTTAGAGAAACAGGAAAACTATAGTGTGAATGCTTGATAAGTATTCACACTATGAAAAGTTTTAAAATCTTAGTTTGTGTGCTTGTGAAGAGCTTGATTTGATAAAAAAATCTAATTTCTCTGAAATCCTGTTCCCTCATTAATGCAGTTCAGTGAGTAATCCATCTTAGTTAGAGGAAATATTCAAGTGACTGTGTTGTAATGTTTTTTTCCTCCTCATCTCATTAAGCTTTAACAAATCAACTACTGGGGCTGTTAACTAGGGAGTGTGAACATAATCAATATGGCATCATATTGCTGCTCTCCTTTTCACTAAACCATAAATATTTCTTTTCATGAGAACAAATAAATGCTTCTCAGTGTCTGAAAGGTTTCATGCTTCATGTGACCTGGGATTTATGTTCTGATACACATGAGTAAAATGTATTTTAACTTTTATTATCCCTGGGGGAAAGCTTATTTTCCCTCATCCAGTCAAATGCATGTCACCTGCAAAGATAAATCAAAACTGTGTAATGCAATTTTCAACCTTCTTTGTCTCGTACCTCCCACATCATCGACCCCAATGAATGAGTGGTTTACTTAAAACAAGCTACAATGATTAAAAAAATTAATAGCCCATCTGACACGTCTCACCCACAAACATAATCACATGCTGCATCTGTTCCTGTAAACTGGCTGACTGTAAAGGCACACAATGAACAAACATCAGGTGGGTTGCTTTTAAAGGGACATGAACTAAATTAATTTATAAGAGATGAATGAACTTGTGCACTTAATGTATATAGAAAACAAGATAAATTGCATTTCCTGCAAAACTGCAGTATGAATGGTTATTGCAGAAGAACTTGCTGAAAAACAGCTGAAATTAACTAAAAACGTGCTGAATTTTGGCTGAAAAATAAGTACAAGCCTAAATTATCAGGGGAAAAAAGCAAAAAAGAGCACATATTTGCTGAATTAGGTTTAAATAATCAGAAATGAGCACAGAAATTAGTGAAGTAGCTAAAAAAGCTTACCTGTAAATTTGCACAAAAAATAGCTGAAAAGAAGCTGAAAAGGCAGAAAGAAGTTTTAGCTAGAAAAAAGTGAAGAGAGATGAAATTTGCTCAAAAATGTGGAATTAGCTGAAAACGCTTAAAAAAATACCATAAAATAGCTAAATATTAGCTGAAAGAACTGTAACTAGTACAAAAAGTTGAATAGAGCACTTTTTTTCTTCTTCTTTCGGCTGCTCCCTTCTTTAGGGGTCACCACAGTGAACTGAGTCGCACGAAGACTTGGCGTTTATTTTTACGCCGGATGCTCTTCCTGATGAACCACAGACAACGAGCTACCACAGCCCTCTGTGTGGAGCAGAGAGCTGCTGTCTGGGGCGCCTGGGGGAGCAGATGTTAGGGTTAAGTGCCTTGCTCAAGGGCTCAGAGTGGGGCACATGAGGGTGGAGGCAGGTGTGGGTGCTTCACGTATCCCACCCACATTTTGATGCTTTAGGTGAACCAGTGATCTTCCAGGCACACCTTCTCTAATCTCCGTGCCACCTCTTCTGCATAGAATGGAGCACATACCAAGCTGAAATTAGCAGAAAAAATGTTAATTGAGTTGAACGTACAGTAGTATAGGTTATCAAAAAAAAAAAGATTTTACACGAAAACAACTGAAATTAGCTAAAAAAAAAAGCTTAAAAAAAGGTAGCTGAAATGGTTGAACAAGCATAAATAACCTGAAGAAAGCAGAAAGAAAAAAATGTTTGCCCAATTAGGCTGAAAGAAGCAGAAATGAGCACAAAGATGTGGAAGTTATCTGAAAAAAGCTGAAATTAGGACAAAAAAAGCTGAAAAGTAGCTAAAAAGGCAGACAGAAGTTTAAATTGCCAGAAGGAAGTGGAGAGAGAACAATTTTGCTGGATTGGGCTGAAAAAGGGTGAAAGGCGTGCAAAAAATGTGGAATTAGACCCAAAAAAAGCTAAAATTAGCATAAAAACAGTTTAATAGTAGCAGAAATAGCAGAAAACGCTGAAACTTGCAGAATTAAGCTGAAAGGAGCATAGCATACAGAAATTATCAGAAAGAAATCAGAAGAAGCACAAAACTGTTGTAGTTAGTAGAAAGAAGCTGAAAGGAGCACAAAGCAGCTGAAAAAAAATTGATAGCGGAAAGCTGAAAAAAAGTTAAAATTTGCAGAAGGAAGCTGGAAGAAGCTGAACCAGAACAAAATGTGAAAGGAGCAGTAAAAGGTTGTAAACACATCTAAAGATTTGAAGGATGGAAAATGAGCTCAGTTCATTTTCTATGAGGAAAAAAGTGGCAGAAAAGGCTAAATGTTGTATTTCAAAAAAGCTAAAGTTGCACCAATACCAAAAAGCACAGCACCCTTCTACTGAACGAGCTGAGCGTTTTGATTCATGATTTGTTGAAATAGCATACAAATGGTGGGACAAAAGATTCCATAAAATGTATGGAAGAAAAATTGATCACAATAGTGTGACTGCTTCATAAACATTCACACGTTAATGCCCGATCCTCTGAGTGTTTGTAAAGAAATCCAGCAGTCTGTTCTGTTTGCACCCCCGCTTGCTGTTTGCAGCCCAACTCCAGTTTTTACTATTTCCATTCTAATCCCAGTGACCTACTTGTGATTCAGTCCAAACTACTCAGTTTAATACACAGCCAACATTTGTTTAAACTCCTCAAAAAGCATTTTATTGTTAATAAATGTACAATACACTGTAAAAATTTAGCACGTTATGTCAATTAAAAAAATTAAAAAGGGAAATGTTTGTTGTAAAATTGCAGTAAATTTAATGAAACAAAATATATAATTAATAATAATAATAATTAATTAATTCAATTTATAATGCACATTTCATTAATAAAAATCTCAAAGTGCTACAAAGTGTAACAAAGCAAAAATCAAAATAAAACAAGTGATAAAATCAAATAAAATCAATAATAATATTGACTAAGATCAAAGATAAAATCATGTGGATGCAGATTAGGCTTGCTTAAAATTGTTTAATTGTTCTATTATTTTATTTTGTTGGGAATAAAACCTGTGAGGTTTTGTTTGAGATTATTATTATTAGTTTGTATTAACTCAACACTTCAGATAGTTTGGACATACATGGATTTCAACGTAAAAAAAAACTAATTGGAGATTGAATATTTATTTCATCTTAGATTAATTTGAATGTGCAAGTTAGATAAAGCTAGGGTAATTATTAAACTACGACATGTATTTTGGATTTTAAAAGTATGTAGTCATTTGAAACAATTTTGTCATTGATGTATATTACATTTTAATTTTAAATATGTGGAACTTTTTCACTTAAACATCACTAATGTTCCCTGTAAAATGAATTTAGCTCAACTGAAAACTTGCAGTTGTTTTCCATATTGTTGTGACATATTGTTGGAAAGAAATCCCCAATTTCTCAAAAGTCCTAATTACCAAAACTATCACAATTATTGTTAAAAAAAAAAAAGAGGGGGGGGGGGTTGTCTTAGCCTTAGAGAGGAGGAAGATAATATAAAAAATGTGATAACGTAAACTTTCATTCATTCAACCTTCATTTCTACAGGTTAGTCCCATTGAGCCTCAGGGAATCATTTACAAGAGAGACCTGAACATTTGATCCACCCACACATCTGACTGACTTCTAACATCAGTTCATAGACATTATTAGATTAACATTAAACCAATAATTTTTATGTATTACAACAATTGCACTAATAGTTTGACAAATTCAAATTATTATGTTGACAAGAAGACAAAAGTGTATTTTTACAGTGTAGTTTTTATAAGTATGAAAAATTATGGGGCAGTATGATGGCTCAGTGGTTAGCACTGTTGTAGCAGTGAAGGTCCTGGTTCAATCCACGCATTGGACCTGGGGTCTTTCTGCGTGCAGTTTGCATGTTCTCCTCGTGTTTGCGTGTTTTTTCCGTATACTCCGGTTTCCTCCTACAGTCCAAAACATGCATGTTAGGCTGCCTTCAGGCATCTCATTAAAGAGATCTGTGATCTTAATGAGATTTGCCTGGTTACGTTAATGATTTATAAAATTAGATTGATCAAATTTACAATTAAAGTGTGATAAAAACGTTTATTGATACATTCAATTAATAATTTGTTTGTATATGACCCTGTGATGGACTGGTGACCTGTCCAGGGTGTCCCCCACCTCTTA
This sequence comes from Garcialebias charrua, assembly GCA_038048925.1. NCBI lineage: Eukaryota > Metazoa > Chordata > Actinopteri > Cyprinodontiformes > Rivulidae > Garcialebias > Garcialebias charrua. Next base: position 92,858 of record JBBPBX010000692.1, on the reverse strand, counting down.
CACAGTGACTGCTGGAGGCAGGCACCAGCTGCCCCATGACCCCGAAAGGAAGAATGGATGGATAACATTCATGAACAGGATGGAGCTGCAAAACCCACAAAAATAAAGACACAAGTTAAAATATGTCAGTGTACACAGCTTCAGTGATAATCTGTAAAGAATGTACACGTGATGCTATTGCATGATGTAAAATGTACATGTTCAAATGCAGCCAATAGAAAATAAGCTGCAAATTGTGATTAATTATAAACCATTTTTTCTAATGAACTAATTATATTAACAATTTTAATCAATTCAAAACCGCTGCAGTAATAAAAAGAAATATATCAGGCAAAAGATCACAAAACGTCTAATTTATCTGATGAGCAACATAAATGTCCTTCCTGAGAGGACTATTTGTCTTGTAGTTAATGAGACATTTCCCTCTCATAAAAATGTCAGCACACTTGTGGTGTTGAATGAAACTTCAGGAAGTTAACTTAATTAGTTGTCAGGATATCTTTGATGTATAATAACCTGCCGAACGTTCATCACGGCTCAGATTGATACATGTCCAGATGTCATAGTTTCTCCTCTGTGTGGATGTGTCTCCCCCTCCATTTCTCTGTGTGTCATTAGTTCTGTGCTCAGGCTGTCTGTACTACTCTGGATATTTTTAACAAATATTGAGCTTTTTCTGTTGTGTTTTGTTTAGTTTTTCATCATGCATCCATGCAGGTCACCAGGTGGTGAAAACATTCACATGAACAACATACAGAGAAAGAACAAGCTTGGCTTGGCCAACAATTCTTCAAAACTAGATTTACTTTGATACTGTTTCCACTTTAGCTATTATCCTTTTCAGCACATGATCACAGTCTAACCGTGACGGGATTGGAGTAAAGTGGGACAAACCAAATGTCTTTATATTGAAAGTGATACCAGGCACCAAATAGGCCTTATTGTTCCTGAAGAGCTTGTACAAATGTATTTCTAGTCTGCTAAGATCCACCAGAAACCGAGCTGTTAAA
>JBBPBX010000692.1:65941-89173 GCA_038048925.1 Garcialebias charrua | reverse complement strand
CTTTTTTTTTTTCTTCTTTTCGGCTTTTCCCTGCGTTAGGGGTCACCACAGCGATCTAGTCGCATGAAGATTTGGCAGTTGTTTTTACGCCGGATGCCCTTCCTGACACAACCACAGACCACCGAGCAACCACAGCCCTCTGTGTGGAGTAGAGAGCTGATATCTAGGGTTCCCGGGGGAGCAGATGGTGTGGGTTAAGGGCCTTGCTCAAGGGCCCAGAGTGGGGCAGATGAGGGTGGATCCCTCATGAAAATGAATAATGAAATAAGTAATTTTAGTTTTTTGGACTATGTTGTCTTTTTTTTTTCTTTCTTTCTTTTCCCCCATTTTTAATTTCTCAATAATAAAAATAACTGAACAAACGGTACACGGACCCCACACCCTTCACAAGAGATTGGATTTGTATCTTGTTAATGTACATTGCTCTGTTGTTCTATGTTGTTAATAAAGTATAAAAAAACACAGCTTAATAATTTAATTTAATTCTTTTAATTCAATTGTGATTCTGGTCAATTCTGCTTCAGCCACTTCCACTTTGGCCACTTCTGCTTTGGCTTAATGTATATCCATTTTTTTCTTTGTTGTGTTTTTTCATATTTAATTCAACTTTTTCAGATGTTGTTCATGTACACCCCATGGCTGCCATACATAAATGATGAATTATTTTTAAAAGGATCAGTTTAAAGAAGTATAAAAAAGTGCTTGTTTTCGTTCAGATGAGTTTACGTCTCCAAAAACTGTGGATGGTTGAGGTGCTGAAGTGCAGCTAAGTCTATTCTGCTCTGTTTTATTCTGTTTGGGACAAATGTTGATGACTTGGCTTGGAATGGTTTGAGTGGTTGATTATTGCAGCGGTGCGTAACCTCATCTGTCATTTAGAGTTGATATAGATTATGCCCATGGTGAATTACTCAAAAATCAATACAGTTTACATATTATTGGCTGCTGCAGACTGCATTTACATGCAGACTGCATCTGATTTGACCGGGTCAAACCGTCAGAGTCAGGTTCTTCCTCACACGTTCACATTCCTGATGTTAGAAATGAAAACATGAATGTGATTAATTTTGACTTTGGAATTCAACAATGACTGGTGTCCTTCACTCTTGTTCAAATCCTTTGTTTTCTTACCATTAACTTGATCTTTAGAAGTCTTTATTCATTTCATAACAAAATTAAAATACATAACATAAAAATTAACATATCTTTAACTACAAAACATAGTGTATATAAAATGAAAGGCAGCAGATGAAGAAAAGAATCTCATAATATCTGCCCCTTTGTTACCCAATAAACCATTCAAATAAACATGTTCAAAAAATTGTCAAAACAAGTGAATAACTCAAGCGATATTTCAAATATCTAACACTTTTTATGAAATACATTCATATATATTTTATTAGCATGTGGACTTTTACCAGTTTCTTGAATATTGAGATTGATTTAGCTTCCTTAGCTAACACCTTGAATTAGTGTAGATCTTCCCTTCAAACTGGCTCTGAATTGTGGTTTAAGAAAAACACATTTCCCCTTAAGATTATAATTACTGGATCTTTTCACATAATTATTTTGGATATTAGAAGGCAATGCATTATGATGCACTCTACACATAAATGACAAGATGTTATAATCCACTAAATCAGGGAACTTCAAAAACTTCAATTCACAAAATAATATATTCAATGGATGACAATAATGTTTACCCTTGATAATTCTTATAACGCTCTTTTGCAATATAAAAATGGGCTTTGTAATTGATTTATCTTTATAAACATGATTCAGTGAATTAAGTATATTCATGTGCTGTAGCCATTTTATGTGTAAAGCAAATATATATATTTTTTTATAAACTACAGAGCACTGGCAAAAAGGACTTCAGCTGATTTTTATTTAATTTTTCAATGCTTAACATTAAATACTGACTTTTCTAGATATGTAAGAGAGTAACGAGAGGACTGGAACAATTTGTTTAGATGAACATAAAGCCTTAAATCAATCTTTATAAACTAAGCTTCGGAGCCATTAAGGAAAGATTTCCTAAATGCATTATCTACTGATTATATCCTTGGGAAATTGAAGTTAAAATGAGTAGTGTTCAGAATCTCTCATTTGTCCTGCAAATGGACAGTAAAACTTTATTTAAAGTGCAGCTCTGAGTTTCAAAAGAACAAGAATGTGTCATATAGAAATATTAACAGTTATGAAGTACAGTATTAGTAATTCAGAATAGAATTCAAAATCTTATTTCTAATCTACAAAGCTCTCAACGACCTAGATCCATCTTATATTACAGATCTTATTGTTCTATATTTTTCAAACAGAGCACTTTGCTCTCAGACTTCAGGTTTACTTGTGGTTCCTAGAGTTTCAAAAGCAGAATGGGAGGAAGATCTTTCAGTTCTCAGGCTCCTCTCTTGTGGAACCAACTTCCAGTTTCTGTCCATGAGGCTGACACACTGTCCAGTTTGAAGATTAGGCTTTAGACTTTCCTTTTCGCTATAGTTGGGGTTGGCTTGTTATGCTGCTATATGCTTAGACTACTAGAGGACAGATCAACTTCATTTCCTTACATGAGTTGTTAAAACTGAATAGTTTTCATTTGATACTATTTCTATCTTAACATGTGCTTCTCGACCTGCCATTGTGTATCTATTCCTCCTTCCCGTTCCTCTCAAACTCGAAGCAGATAAGCCGCTTGTCCTTAGCCTGGTTCTAATAAAGGTTTCTTCCTGACAAAGGAGTTTTTTTTCTTTCCACTGTCGCCTTCATGCTTGCTTAAGATGAGAGTCTGTGATGAAGGTAAACTCAAAGCAGTCTGCTCCTCAGATCAATAATGTTATTAACGTACGTTTATGTATTTGCATGTTTCTGTTCATTGACCTGAGACGACTTCTGTTGTAACCTGGAGCTGTATAAATCAAACGAATTGAAATGTCCCAAAATCCCAAAGTGTGATTTGTGTTTTGGTTCACTAGTTTTAGGTGGAATAGAATGGAAACAGGAAATAAACTGAGAAAAGGTAGAACTGGTTGTGTTAGAAGCTGAAACTGCTGAGTCATTGGTCACATAATGTTACCATTAAATTCGTCAACACTTTGTCATAAAAAGGCTTCCCAGCTTCCACTTTAGTTCTTTTTAAGGTTGGGTCAGAGCAATAATTTTATCCATTCATTTATTAATTCATTCATTTTAATGGTATTCTATGTATTTCTAGATTAGGCCACTACAGTCTGCACATACAGGCAGAATCCATCCACCCCATGATTGACTGATGAATGCAAAACTCTCCTGTAACACTTCTGCAGGCAATTTCTATATTTAAACGTAGCAATCAAGTAGTTTAAGAAGTCTCTGCTCCAGTCACTTTAATTATCACAGGCTCTTCGAAGGCTGACCAGTCAGAGTGACGATGCTGCAGCCTGGTGCACAGCATTGTTTCTTCACCTCTCTTTCTGGTGCTGTTTGTTCAGGCGCTTGTTGCCAACGTGTCTCATTTTAATTGGCAAGAGGAAAAAAGTCTTTGTTACCAAGTTGACAAGCAAATTACTTGTTCCGTGCTGATTTAGACATTAATTGAAAGTGTGCTGATGCACTGATGACCATTAACATTTACAGACACCAGTTCAAAGCAAACATGCATAAATACACCATGCCAACGAGGACAATGTCCCCACTCAGTTGGAATATCCAGGCCTGAAGATTAAATGAATGCTTGGAGCAGCTCGCTACAACCCAGCAGCACATACCACTTCTTAAACACACTTTTTACACAGTTTCCTCTGGCTCTGTGTCTTTCTGACACGTTGACTTGCCAACTCATTTGCATATTTGCACCATCCATGCGAACACCATCGCTGCCTTTGCTTTGTTCACTTCTTTTCAGTCATCTTATAGATGATGCGAGACTCTTGAGAACTGCACTGTGCCATCATCATTTATTTTTTGCTGACTTTTTATGTCGTTCTATGTTCTTCCTAATGACCTCACAGGGGAAAACAGAGTGAAATGATATTAGAAACCCAAGGAAGCCGGTTGCTGTATTACTGAGACAGAACCTTAAATGAACTTCCTGCCATGAAAGCTTATTATGTGATGTGTTGCTAATATTTCACCAATAATGGATTATTAAAATCCACTGCCAAAGTTGAAAGGTATTTTTTTTCTGTGCCTGCGTGCATGTGAGTTCATTTGTCTTTAGTAAACTATTTCTTAACCCACTGAATGGATTTTAATACAAGGAATTAACTGATATTCATCTACGACTGGTTACTGTTTGGAGCTAATTCAATACAAAATGACCATTAAGTTCAGTGACCGTAGCAAACACAAAAATAGTCATAACTTTATGACTTTTACATATATTGAGCTGAAGCATAATTTGGTCTTGACTAGAATTCATTCCTATGCTTACTCCAAGGAGAAATTAATCTTGTAAACTCGATCAATCATTCAATCAGCTAGTTCTCATATCCAGCAGTCACTGTGCGAGTAAACCAGATTACCCAGAGAAAACCCACATGTGCATAAGAACGACACACAAACTTTACTCATAAAAGCCCCAAGTTAGGAGAAAAACCTGCATTCTTCTTGGTGTGAGGCAATAAAGACGTGTTTTAATGCTGATGCTGACTGTTATACTTCTTTGTTATTTCTTTTAACAAATTGATTTAAAAAAATAGTACTGCTTTTATTAACTGTGTCCCATTGCGGAGCAAGACAGGGGAACTGGATATACCTGTCCGTTGTGAGCACATTAACTGGGGGGGGGGAATCAGGTATCATATTCAATTTTGGTGTGTGGCTGCATCCAGCTGCAAGAAAAGTGTCCTTTCAAAAATTAGGTTGCCATGTCAAAATGGTTGCAGTGGAAGTGGTCTCCAGCTACAAGTACTTGGGTGTGCACCTGAAGAACAACCTCAGCTGGAGCAACAACACTTACAGTCTGATCATGAAAGGTCATCAGAGACTCTACTTCTTCAGACTGCTAAGAAGAGCTGGACTGTGAAGTTCAGTCCTCACCTCCTTCTACAGGTGTGCAGTGGAGAACATCCTGTGCTCCAGCATCAACATGTGGCATGGAGGCTGCACAGCTGCAGAAAGAAAAGCTCTACAGAGAGTGGTGAAGGCTGCACAGAAGATGTTGGAGTCAGTCTCCCCACCATCACAGACATTTACACCTCCAGATGCAGGAAGAGAGCCACCTGCATCATGAAGGACCCCACTCACCCAGCACACTCACTCTTTGTCCCGCTTCCCTCGGGCAGACGGTTGAGGAGCGTTAAGTGTAGAACCACTAGACTGAGGAACAGCTTCTACCCTGAGGCTGTTAGACTCATGAATATCTAACCAGGATACTCACAGTAATTATAATAATAATAATAATAATGAATTCAATTTATAACGCACTTTTCATTAGTGAAAATCTCAAAGTGCTACACACATTCATACACCGGTAGCGGCAGACTACCATGCAAGGTGCTTTCCAGTCCTACCGGGAGCAACTCGGGGTTAAGTGTCTTGCCCAAGGACACAATGACACATGGTGTGGGGAACCGGGATTCGAACCGCCAACCTTCCGATCGGGGGACGACTGCCATTACCACTACGCCACGGCCGCCCCAATTCCACTTTAACTGATGATATACCATACCATACCAATTTATTTATAGAGCACTTAAAACAGCAACAAGGCCAACCAAAGTGCTGTACAATAGAAACAAAAAGCATAGTGTACAGGAAAACATAAAATAAAAATATAGATACAAATAGCAACAGAAACTAACTAAAAAGGCGAACACTGTATAGTACAGAGAGGATCAAAACAAATCACATCGTGTTAAAGGCAAGAGAATAGAAGTGGGTTTTCAAGCGAGACTTAAAGAGTGTGGGAGCCTGCCTGACACTCAGTGGCAACTCATTCCACTCATCTGTCCTGCTGATCATCCATGCTGTTGATTTCTTGCCTTTTTGCAGCTATATTCTACCCATTTGCTCACTACAGACTCATGTTCAGGCTGCTTTTTAATATACTGTATTGTTTTACATTACATTATTGTTTAGCATACAAAGTATATACAGTACTGTATAGATAATTTAGTGTATCGTCCAGCGTAGTGCATATCTTAGATACTTATTTACGAGCTGCTGTTTATAATGATGTTTTTCTACTACATTAGGGCTTAGTGTATTACTAGTTGATGTCTCTCTTAGTTAATCCTAGATGTTATTACTGTTTTTCTCTTGCATTTGTTGTTGGATGTAACTGGGACCCTGTGTACATAATCTCGTTTTCATCACATGTACTACATGCGGTGCAAATGACAATAAAGACTCTCTGACTCTGACTCTGACTTAATTTCTTTTTATACTTTTTTTTTTTTTTGTGTGTGTGTGTACCGGTATGTGTAACTGGGAGCTTGAGTACACAATTTTGTTCCACCTCATGTACCACGTGTGATGTGAATGACAATAAAAAAAAATAAAAAAAATAGAGCTTGGACTTAAACTTAAAAATCCAAGATAGACACTGTCATGTAAACCTAGTGAGCTGGATAACTAGAAAAATGCGTAATGGGGTAACATCCTTCTTGGCATCTGGCTGCATACATTTGTGTGTGTGAGGTGTGTGTGTGTGTGTGTGTGGGGGGGGTAAAACTGGACACCCTTATTACGTATTTGCAAAAACAACGAATTGTAGTTTTATAAGTACTTAAATGTGTAGTTTCCTAAATTTATTGGGATGACCAAAGATTAGTCTATGGTCACCAAGGCCACCATTGGTCACCCCCTGGCTCCACCATTGCACTTGGAGGAAAAACTTGCTCCTTCCACCAACCAGGATCCGTTACTCTACATGGCTGTGGACCTGAAAAATTAAAATAACTACCTATGTTTTTTATGCACAATGTAACACCTGCTCATTGAACTTCCTGGACTAAAACCCTTAAAGACCGTGTAAAGTGAAATTAAATGTGTGTTTTTATTTTGTCACACGGCATAAATATGTGTTATTAATCACCCATATAAATCTGACTGATTAAAAACATTGATTTCCTTATAAAATTAAGTCTCAAAAATCATGAAAAAACATGATTTTGCCTTGCCCTAGAACGCTGGGGGCGTGTCGCACGTGGGCGTGGTTTCAGCGCAGTACTGCACTCATGTCCTTTTCCTGCCTTGAGCGAGAGACAGACAAGGAGCAGCAGTGAAAACCTGCTCTGTTTTTATCTGAGTTCTGGCCGGTCACCTCGCATGCGGGGTCTGTGTTGGTGATTAAAAAGAGTAATCACGTTGATAAGTTATCTCATCTCTGTGTCAGCAGAGTCACGGCGCTCTCACACACACACACACACGCGCGGGGGGGCTCGGATGTGAAAACAGGTGCAGGTCGCTCCAGCCGCAAAAGACAGAGGGCTGCGCAGCGGTTTTCTGTGTTTATATGTTCATGAAAACTTTAAAAAAATAAATTAAAAACAGGGAGTGCTTCTCCTTCAGAGCAGACCTGCACACCAGGAAATATTTAGAACCTGGTGCAGCCTCGTTGGACATGACTTTAGTTCACTCGTGACAAGTTCATTCCTCCTCGGAGGAGGAGGAAGAATGAATGGTGACAGCTTCAAGTGATCACTTGACTTTTGGCAACAAAAAAAAAAAAAGAAATGTCACAATGGAGCAGCTGCAGTCCATGCGTAAAAGGAGTGAGAGTACAGGAGGGAGACGGTCGTCGGTAGCGAGTGACGGCTCCACGAAGAACGCATTTATATGACTGGAGCAGCAGGGGGTTGGGCTATACTAATGAGGACCGCGTGACGAAACGCGGTCACGTTTAAAACACGCCTAAAAAATCCTGAAATAGAAATATGTTTAAACACAGTTTGCTCTATAACTCCAAAATTAATTGAGCTACAATTTTGAGACTTTTTACTCATTTACAAGATTACAATTATCACATTTATGTTTATTGAAGAAAATGTTGACATTCACTTTACACGGTCTTTAAAGTTAATTTGATTTCCCTGTTCAATTCCAGGCCTATCAATTGCTCATCTTGTAAACTACAAACATTCACTATTCAAAACCTTCAGCAACGGGGAACATCACTGTACCGCTTGATGTTTTTTAAAATATTGAAAGTTCATATTTGTGTATGGATGTGTCTTTTTGCTCTTTTCTTGTTAACATGTTTGTACTCTGTAAAGTACCTCAACTTGCCCTGATATAAAATCTGCTATGAATAAATTTGCCTTGCAAACTGTAGTCAACCATGTTTGCAAGTTAGCAAAAACATCTTATTAACCAATTGATAGATTTTTTTAGTAAAAATTTCAGAAAGCAATCATTTGATGTGCATCTAAAACTGATTAACGTTTGACATTAATTAACTTCAAAATGGCCACCACAGCTAATGAACATTAATTTATAAAAAAATAAAAAATGACAATACGTCAATGAGTGTTACAAATGCAAGCTCAAATAACAGCACATGAGCTTGTGCATAAATTCATTCTTAAGGTTTCACGAAAATAACTACAAATCCCTTCTCAGCATTAGATAATGCTAATTTTAAACTTACCATCTAGTCTTCAAATAACTCAAGACCTTTATTTTCAGTAGGATACACAGGATAAGAAAACATTTTGTGATTTATATGTCTATTTTTAAGCCTGACTTGAAGTCAGGTGCTAGCATAGAGATGAAACATCTGTGAAGAGCAGCTCATTCTTATTACACTCTTAAAATTGTTATAAATCTTGACCCTGCTGGCCACAGTATACTGATGGTGATTATCATTATTTTACAAATCAGGTAACTTTACAATTTGTTTTAGCTTAAAGCACCAGTTTGAAAACATTATTCCCAGCAGAGTCCTGAGTGAATCATTTTCTTTGTGGCCGTATCAAAACACAGTTCTGTGGAGCGTCAGCAGCTGGAATACAGTACTGTAGTTTGATTCACCGTGAACAACTCTAGATTTGATGATTCTAGCAGCATTTTTACAAATAGACTTGGGAGAGAGTGCATGTGAACGGAGCACTCTTGATACAGCACGTTTAAAATTATTGGCTCACTTCGGGAAAAAAAATGTACTTTCTACATAAAATGTACATGAATAAGGCTCAGTCGGTAGAGCTGCTGCCTCTCAGCAAGGTCGCTGGATCAAATCCCGGCCGGGGGGCCTTTCTGGGTGGAGTTTGCATGTTCTCTCCATTCATTCAACCTTTATTTAGTCAGGTAAATCTCATTGAGCCTCGAGGGCTCATTTACAAAAGTGACCTGCTACAAACTAAAGAATGATGAACAGCAATGGTAGAATTTCCTTAAACAACAAACAACAGAAAAAAAAAACGTAGGAGAGAAATAGAAAGTGAAATGCAAAGTATCAAAACTAGCAAAACACCACAAGGTAGATGTACAAAATCAAAAACAGGAACATATCTGCAATGGTTTTTGCCAGGTTTCCAAAAGATTTTTAAAACCATTTAGGGAGGTCAGGGCCGAGAGCTTCAAATCTTTTTGTAAGATATTCCATGAAGCAGGAGCAGAGTAGGAGAAGGCCCTTTTTCCAAGTTCAGTCCTCACTGACGGAACACTGCAGGTAATCATGTCCTGAGAGCGCACGCTGTAGCTGCACTCACGTAAAGACATGTATGAGGGCAGCAGACCAAGAAGTGATTTAAAGATGAAAATGTACCAGTGGAAGAGTCTGCGTGAGGTTAATGATGTCCAGTTAACCAGTGAATACAGGGTGCAGTGGTGGGTACGATAATCACAACCAGTTATGAATCTTAGTGCACCATGATAGACAACATCCAACATCCGCAGGGTGCTTGTAGGAGCATTCATGTAGAGAATGTCACCGTAATCAATGGAGGGAAGGAAAGTCACAGATACAAGGCGTTTCCTAACATTCAGTGTTAGACATGATTTATTTCTGAAAAAGAAACCCAGTTTAACTTTCAGTTTCTTTACTAGGTTTTCCACATGGAGTTTAAAAGAGAGATGTGAATCAACCAGTATACCCAAATATTTATAGGAATCAACAAACTCAATTGGGACACCATTTGAGGATAAAATCAGAGGAAGATCTGCTAGGACCGACTTCTTACTTGAAAAAAACATCCCTCTCCATGAATGCATGGATTTTCTCCTGGTACTCCAGTTTCTTCCCACAGACCAAAAACATGCATGTTAGACTGATTGGTAATTCTAAATTGCCTCTAGGAGTGAGTGAGAGAGTGAATGGTTGTTTGTCTCTATGTGTCCCTGTGATGGACTGGAGATCTGTCCAAGGTGTCCCATGCATCTTGCACAGTGACTGCTAGATATGGGCACCAGTGATCCCCGTTAACAGAAAAGGCAGAAGCAGGTAAAGATAATGGATGGATGGATGGATGGATGGATGGATGGATTACATGAACAGCCAACTAACAAACATCTGCTCAATGGTTTGAGACACATTTTGCTAGCTTATATACATGCAAAAGCATTTTTACCCCTTTGCTCTTGGCAGTAGGCACAAAATAAATAAATAAATAAATAAATAAATAAATAAATAAATAAATAAATAAATAAATAAAATAAAAATTGTTATTGTAAAAGTCTGAAGATGTGTAAAACATTGGTTTAGGAGCTGTGGTTGATGTGGCCTTTAGAAAACACATTTCCCCCCCTCATAAGTCTTTTAATGAGTTTTGGGAGAAACAAATGACAAAGAGGTCAAACAGGTAAATAGACTTTAAGACATCAAGACAAAATTGAATCATTAGACGTTAGGCAAAAACAAAAACTAGATCAACGCAACTCAGGACATTTTCACATGAGAAGTAAACAAAGTAGGAGATGCAGGAGGGGGAGACGATAGAAAAGCACCATGTTTGCGACTGTGTCCAAATGCATGCACGTCTGCACACGTGAGAGAGGAATGAAAGACCAAGAAGACTGTTTTGCAAGGAAATCCTTTGAACTTGAGATGAAACATGAAAACAAGCAAATCTTAGCCGAGAGAATGAAAAGCTACAAAAAAGATGTCACAGACAATTACCACAAACACGGCTCCATCCACGCTAAATGCTCCTGCGTTGTGCGAAGGTGACGCCGCTTAAAATCTGCTGTCAGCTCTTTTCATCTTCCAAACTCCAGAAAGAAAAAAAAAAAAAACTGAACACACACAAACACACACAAGATCCCTTGTGTTCCCACTATAGCTATTCTTTGGACTGGGAAGAAAATATGTTTTAATATAACACATCAAAGAGACAAAGGCTAGGTTTAGTTTATGGTTTATTTGTCATATACAAGTTAACACAAGGTCAACAATGCAATGAACTATTCAGTATGAGAGGAACTTGACTCACACAAAAAAGGAAATAATAAAGTATGCAATGAAAGTACTATAATTTAGGGTCAAAGGGTTAGGTTTAGGGTTGGGGGTCCTGGATTAAGTACGGTACTACTAAACAAAGTTCAGTCAGGTCATCTGGATAGTTTATTCTTTTCTTTTTAGATGTTTCATCCTTCATCCAAACGACTGAATCAGTCTGAGGAGCCACAACAAACTGATTCCCACAAGTAGCACAATCACATAGTGGACCAACCAGTTTGTTTGTGCCCTCTCCCCATCGACTCCTCTGAAGCAGCCTTATACAAAAAAAAGAAAAGCATGCTCATTAATCCAGGTTTTTTTTTTTATCCGACAAAGTTCATCATCTGAACAGTTTTTTTTCTTCTTTTTTTGAGACGTTTCGTTCTTCATCAAAAGGACTTCCTCAATCCAAGGAGCCACAACACACCGAGTACCCCCGTTCTGAGGGCAGGTCCCAGAATCCATCTTATAACGCTCTACCGCCAGACCTTCGAAACACCACCTCCATTTCTCTGTTCAAGACAGCGCTGAAAACTCTTCTCTTTAGACTACCTTATTATTAACTTTACTAAATGTATTTTATATTCTTTTGTATTTTATATTCTTTATTTATTTTATATTTCAATTTGTTCCTGCTGATGTTTGAACTGTGTTTGTTTGTTAATTGTCCTTGGGTGTCCTGAAAGGTGCTTTAAAATAAAATGATTATTATTATTATTATATAACCAGCAAACTGTTTGGTCCACTATGTGGGTGTGCTGCTTGTGGTACTCAGTTTGTTGTGGCTAAATGTATTGATGAAGTCCTTTGGATGAAGGATGAAACATCTATATAAAAAAAAAAGTCCAGATGACCTGATTGAATGTTGTTGGACTTTTGCACCTGGATTATTGAGCATGAACTTTGATACCATCAGAGGCACGCAGTCATGGAACACACTGCCCGTTTCCATCAGGAACTGTGGCACCTACTCTGGCTTTAAAAACTCTTTGAAACTTTGGCTGAAAACAAACCAGAAGTGCACTCATGGGTAGATTACTTTAATAATAATAATAATAATAATAATAATAATAATAATAATAATAATAATAATAATAATAATAATAATAATAATAATAATAATAATAATAATGAATTCAATTTGTAACACACTTTTCATTAGTGAAAATCTCAAAGTGCTACACACATTCATACACCAGTAGCGGCAGACTATCATGCAAGGTGCTTTCCAGTCCTACCGGGAGCAACTTTGTCTATTTTCTTATGGTATCATATCTTTATTGTAATTTTATGTTGTGTTATGTGCTATATAGGTGATGTTTGTATTTTTCTCTGCTCTTTTGTTTTGTGGGATGTTTCTTGTTCTTACCTGCCTTCGGACAACGGATGAAAATAGCTATTATTGTGCTAACTCCGGCATATGCTGTCATGTTGATTAATATGCATTGTCCTAATTGAAATAAAAAAAATAAAAAAATAAAAATACAGTAGTAGTTTGTAGTAAGGTGAAGCTCTTACTACATGAGAGTGTTGGTCAGTATGTGTGTGTGCATGTTAAATTGACACACTCGTCATTTCATCCTGCCAAAGTCAGATTACCCAGAGCGAAAGCTGCTATTCACCTCATGATCTAATAACAATATTCACTAGTCATTACTACAGGAGCCTGAACAAACACAAGAGATTATTAGTCCTGACCTGAAAGTGAGTGAGGTTCTCTCTGAAAGTAGCAAATATATTAAAAGTGTATTATTATTATTATTAATATTGCTTTATTTGACTCAGCTGAACATTGCAGTGAGTTGTACGAGGATTAGACTGAAGCAGATGTTCTCACTCTATCAGAGCTTGCCTTGAGGAGCTGCTCACCCACAAAAGATCATTTCAATAATGCGAGTTTCACTGAAGCTTTAGTGTCAGTGCAGATCACTAAATGATGAGCCATTGTCCTTTTTCTCACCATAAACCCCCTCCTGGCTCAATGGTATAGTGAACAGAAACAGCTGCTTTTATTTGTTTAGAGGAAGATGTTTAAATTGATAAGATCTTAACACCTAAGATCTAAATCGTAGGGAAGTTTTAAGAAAATTGTAGAAAATCACTAAAATTATTGCTGAAGATTTTCTATCCTAATATGCTCATGTTAGTGTAAAGCCCCAATATGCAATTGTTTATAACCATATTGATGATCGCTTATTTCCAGTAAGTGATCATCAATAAGGCTTCCTTCCTTCCTTAGATAAATAACTTTACTATTGACATGTATAATGTATGCATGTTTTTGGTCAGTGTCCTGAGATGACTTCTGTTGTGACTTGGCGCTATAGAAATAAACTGAATTGAACTGGATCAGATAAACATCTACAAGTGATTTTCTTGTAGAGTTGAACCAGTTCGTGATGGCCACCACAGTTGATCAGTCATGACATACTGTACTTTTCGGCATATAAGTTGCAGTTTTTTTTACTAATTTCCATGTCCTGCGACTTATACGGCGAAGCGACATATTTATGGATTTTTTCCCATATTTTTAGACCCATTTTTAGCTCTGATATGACAGTTTTTCATTTTGGCCCCTATGGGCGCTAAAGAGCTCTAGTCTGTTTACGTGCAGACTGTACTGTAAGTGAGCAGGAGAACAGACAAGACAACATCGATATGAACATCCGGGAGAGAACGAGCAAGAGAACAAAGAGAGAAAATATAGCCAAAGAGAAAATCTTATTCTGCAGATTTTAAGCTGCAGGTGATTAAATTCGCAGCAGAACACGGCAACCGAGTAGCGGATCGTCACTTTGGGGCGAGCGAAAAATTGGTCCGCGACTGGAAAATTAAAATACATGCAGGTCTGTTCGCTGCTACTGCATGTCCGGTGCTGCGCGTGTACGTTTTGTTTATGCGGTAGCGAAACTATTTAAATTCTGCTGATTTGACCCTTTTTATTAATTTATTAAGAAAAGTTAAACTGAGACACACTCTTACAATAATGTCAGCTAACAAATATATATTTTTAGGCGTTTCTGTGGTTAAATTTTAACGAAATGCACCTCTCGCTGAAAAGCGGAAATGCTCTTGTGGGTGCACGCGTCGTGTTGTTAACGTTTTAAATTCAGCTGATTTGTAATCATTTATTAACAAAAGTTAAACAGAGACACACTTTTACAATAATGTCAGCTAACAAATATATATTATTTGGTGTTTCTCTTGTTAAATTTTAATGAAACGCAGGGTTTCCGCCCGCTGCGCGCGCACGTATTGTTTCATCAGACGTAGCGAAACAAATTTTTAAATCCAGCTCATTTCACAATTATGTTCATTTATTAAGGAAAAGTGCAGCTCAGACACATATTTGTTATAATTGTTAGCAAACAAATAATTGTTTTTAAGTGTTAATCTTCTTAAAGCTTTGCTGTGCGCTCCTGTGGCAGACATTTGCAGCAGAGCTAAGGTGAACACTCGGTCGGACCACATTTCCGGGTTGTCGCGGTGACGCGTAACGTCAGCAGTGACACGCTACGTCGGTGGTGACGTCAGGTGCGACTTATACAGCGAAGCGACATATTTATGGATTCTTCCAAATTATTGCCAATAATTGGACAAAGCGACTTTACGGCAGTGCAACTTATAGGCCGAAAACTACGGTACTTGACATCACAGGTCTCTCTTGTCTCTCTCATGACTCAATGAAACTAATATGTATAAATAAAGGTTGAATGAATGAAAATACACAAAAAATGCTCCTAAATCTATATGAGTAAATTAAATTTAGTTTGGTAGCAGCCGAGTCTGATTTACAGCACTTTGAGATTTTTATTAATGAAAAGTGCATTATAAATTGAATTCATTATTATTATTATTATTATTATTATTATTATTATTATTATTATTATTATTATTATTATTATTATTACAGCACGTTTTCCAAGAGCTAAAAGATCATGCAAGATCACGTGAGTTCTTGTAATATAAATGGAGGACCGTCAGTCTAAAACAATCAACTATCAGTGCATAACAATCAAATGTTATAGGCAAAATGGCCGCTTACTACTTACCGAACCAGCCCGAGGACAACCTGGCCAACACCTCCATTGTGCATGTGAACAGCCATTCTGCCTGAGAGGTCAACAGCAGACTGGTTAGAAACACGTCAACAAGCTGCTGTTTAATACTACAGATCCTGCTGGCAGGCCTCAGATTGATGAAGTTCTTCAGATGAAGGATGAGACGTTTTCTTCCAAAACAAGAAACTGTCCAAATGTCATGATTTAACTTATATTTTTTCATTTACCTGGATGATTGAGTGTACTTACTTTTTTCTTTAACAAAAATGATTAACTCTGAATGCTAGGGAATACTTGTAGGTGTTACATTCCTTCCCTCTATTAACTATGGTGACATTATTTACATGACTGTTCCTGCATATGATGATGTCTATCATGGTGCACTAAGATTCATAACTGGTGTGATTGTCATACCCATCACTGCACCCTGTACTAGTCACCATTAACTTCATGCAGACTCTCTCACTGGTACATTTTCATCTTTAAATCACTTCTTGGTCTGCTGCCCTCATACATCTCCTCCTACATGTCTCTGCGTGAGTGCAGCTACAGCGTGTGCTCTCAGGACATGATTACATGCAGTGTCCCCTCAGGTTGGACTGATCTTGACTAAAGGGCCTTCTCCTACTCTGCTCCTGTTTCCTGGAACACCTTGTAAAAAGATCTGAAGCTCTCCACTTTGACCTCTTTAAAGGATTTAAACAATTGTTAAGTTCATGACAAAAAGCCAGCGCAGATATGTTCCTGTTTTTAGTTTTCTACATTGCTTTATAATGTAACTGTTTTGTTTTCATATAATCTCTTCCATTTACTTTTCATTTCATATGCTTTTATATGATTGTCTGATGTTATCTGTACTTCCTCTGTGTTCTTTGCAAATGAGTCCTCGAGGCTCAATGAGACCAATCTGTATAAATAAAGGTTGAATGATTGACTATAACTTTGTCATTTCTCAACAAAAAATGATGTTAGTTTAAAGCTCTGGGATGAAAGAAGTTGGGCATTATGCATCAAGGAACGTTTATGGACTACAAGAATTGTTACTCAGAATTCAGATTTCCTTTATTTGCATTAGATTCACTGGCGAAGCATGTAAAGTCTTAAAAAGTAGGTTTTTTTAGAAGTAAGATATTTGTTTCAAATAATAATAACAACAACAACAACAAAAACAGGATCCTCACACAGATTCATGACTGATAACATTCAGGCTGACTCTGATGTTCATGAAAACCTTATTCATTTTTTATGATTAAAAAAAGCTGTATTTTTATTTTTTTTTGTTATAGTTCTAACTCTCAATACGTGTTTTAGTTTCATGTCTGTCAAAATATTCCATGAACAAGTACAAATGATTTTAAACTCACACAGGAAATAAACTTACTTACATTAATGACCAATGTGTGGAGAAAATGGATACAATTCCTATTTAATTGATAATGTGACACATAGTAACACAAAAAATACCATGGCTAATTATGAAATTGTTAATAATATGAAATTAGGACAATTCTGATATAAAGGCATTAAGGTAGGATTTAATAGGATTGTTCATTTTTTTATTATTTTTTCCTGAATGTGGGAATTTTGATTGTTTTACAGAATGCAGTACGTTTTAGAGTTATTTAATAAATGTGTTTTCACCATTTTAGTTTGGTTTAAAAAAAAAATGAACAAATTCAAATAAAGACAACCACAAGAAGGTCTCTAAAACCCTGACGTGTGTGTGTGTGGGAGGGGGTGATTCCACAGATTTATGATGTAGATGAAAGGAAGGGCATTAGTTAATATTGATGAGAGCTGCCATTCAAGCCTTCTCACTGAAGCTCACTTGGAGATGAGAGAACAGACCTTTGTACACACACACACACACACACACGCACACACACACACACACACACACACACACACACACACACACACACACACACACACACACACACATTTAACATGGGCTGTTCACTCATTAAATTGAACTATTTCTACCTTCCTAGCACACTAATGTAAGTGTGTGTATGTGTGTGCATGTGTGTGTGTGCATGTGAGTGTATGACACAAATCTTCAACTCGGAGATTGTTTCAAACAATCCTCTGTAGCCCAGATCTGACAAGAAACAATTTATCCCTAATGGCCGATTCGTATTCAAGACAGGCCATAGATTCCAGGTAACCAGGAGGTAATTCATCACAATTGCAAATGGAAAGAGACAGTGTAGGAAGCAAGAAAGGCTTTTACAGCAAACACAACTGAAACAAGGCTACTGTATAAAGAGGGGGATAAAAAGTATTTTCAGAAGTGGAAGTAAATAATTAATTATGTGCTCTGGAACACATCACGGAGGTTGATGTCCATCAGAAGTAAGCAATCATAAACACATGAGTCTACTCTGCAACACAGTCAAAGCAAGCAGCAACAAAACTGACGTGCATTTACTCACAGCAGTGGTATTCATTTCCTAATGCCCATCAGTTTACCTGCATGTGTGTCGAACACACATCATGTGTGCGTGTGTGCGTGTGTGTGTTTCAAGAGTCCCTTCACAGTTTGCCCACTCACATTCTGGCTGCTCTCTGAAAAAATGTGCATACATTCACACGCACGCAATCGATCGAGCCCTTCAGACAGTCACAATGATGGATGGACACTTTCCTGCTTCTATTTTTACCCTCGAGTGCTTCTCTACCCCACCCCCACCCTAACAAGTGTAGAAATGCAGAGAGGATCTTTGTATCATATTCACAGACGAGGAGGTGTGTGTCTGCAGAAGGAGGGGATGGGGGTGTCGGTCCGGAGGGTGGGGGTGACTGTCAGAATCCTGGTTCCAGCCCAGCCAGCTTTTTGAATGAGCCAAACTCAGACCTTTGACTGAAACACAACGAACGCCATGCTGCGAAACTCCTCACATGGAGTTTTCCTTCTCTGATCATACGAAAACATGTCAAAGCAAAACACCCTGAATCACATTCTCTGACACTGGTGCTGCTTTGATGTGCAGCCTTGATGCTGCACAAACTGCCTCGTTTTCTTTCACTCAAAGTTGAAAAAAGAGAGAAATATCACATTGATGTGAAACTTTATAATGGTAAAAACTGCAATGAAAAATGAATAGGACATGCAGAGATTCATAAAATGTTGATACAATTTAAAATACAAATCAAGAAAGTAAATAGAGTGAGATGCATTCATTTAGTGATAGAAATGTTGGGTAGTCGTGCATTAGACAGTAAATTGTTTTTTCTGTCAAATCACAAAAATCAAGGTGAACTGCTGTTTTCCTGCTGTGGTTTACAATGGCTTAAACAAACAGGCTGAAAGAAAGCTCTGTACATGTGATTCTTTATTGTCTTTTTTGGTATGTCTAGGGCTACAACATATTTCTGGGCCTTGGCCACACCCCTATTAGCTTGACATCTTACATCAACATTTTTTTTTATTGCAAAAATTCATCTTTTTCTTTCAGAAGATCACAATACATTTGGAAAATTGTGCATACAATAGATCTCTTCTATAGCTGACAGTTCTCTTGAATATTCTTCCTCTCCTGTTGTGAAGCCAAATGGTATCCAAACAAAACTACTAATTGACTGAAGAGAGCTGCAACATTATGAAGACATTGTCCACAAGGAAACTGTTTTTCTAATAGTTTGTTGTTTATAAAAAAAATGCATTAAAGCTGCAGTATGTAGCTTTTTTTATGAACATATTTCTTCACTCTGTCACTACCTCCTGACAGACTGATGTTAGCCAGGTAATCTCTGAAAAAAAATTAAAAAAAATATTGTCCCCTTGCTTCTCCAGGTGGTAAATAAGCATTTCTAAAAAGAAAAGGTGACCCGCCATTTTCCAGCCAATAAAAACAGAGTTTGTAACCAGCCAATAAAAACAGAGCTTGAATTTGAATCAGCCAATAAAAACAGAGCTTGAATTTGAAATTCAACAGACCACAAGGGGGCAGAGCCACATATGGCTCTGAGGGGGAGGGATCAGAATGCTTTGCCTGTTGAAAATATTTCTAACTGCTGCAGTTCTACAGAAACTGCATACTGAACCTTTAACGTGTCATTATTTCTAGAAATGTCTTCTACATAGAACCATTAAAAATGACTCAAAACACTGTAGATACTATGCCAAGCATGTATGTGGTGCTGCAACACCATAAAAAAACACTTAAAACAGAAAACAAAGGGTGAAACATTCATATAGAGCTTATTAATTGGAAACTAAAGCCAACATTTTTTGCTACTTCCCTGTCTAGTTTTTATTTGTTGTGATTTATGTATTGTATTTTCCAGTGTATAAGTCACAGGTTTTTTGTAAAGCTTTGTCAGTTCTGCGACTTATATGCCAAAGCAACTTACAGGTATATACAATTTTATCCCATATTCACAATTCAATTTTTGACTGATGCTTTAAATTTTGAAGAACTGCAACAGTGAGTCCTCCCGTGTGCGCTCGCTTCACTCAGCTGGTGCAAGCAGAAGAACACTGGAGAGCTAGTGGATGGATTGATGGATGGATGGATGGATGGATGGAACCACCCTGCTCAAATGAAGCTATTTTGGCCATTAAAATAAACACATAATAAACAAATAACAAACACATAATAAATGCATAACAAATGCATAATAAATGTGATGGGTCTGTGGTGACGCATAATAAATGTTACATATGCCGAAGCGACTTATATACACTGTATGTTTTTTTTTCCTCTTCATGATTTTTTTTTGACTGATGCCATTAATACTCTGGAGGAGTGACTTATAGGCTGGAAAATATGGTATGTGCTGTATGTTGTTGCTCATTGGTATTGTCTTTTATTTAAAGCAGTGGTGTCCAGTCTTGGTCCTTGATAGCCACTATCCTGTGTGCTTTAATGTTTCACTGCTTTGACAAACCTGAGTTGAATGAATGAGTGATTGAAAGGCTTTGCATAACTTTACAGATGATGTGTTAGGGAACAGAGAAACAAATAAAACATGATGAATAGTTGCTCACAAGGACCAGGATTGGATACTACTGATTTGAAGAAATGCATTACTATGAATTTGACGTAGATAAGAAACTAGGTTCTGTTGCATCTGCAGCACAAACACAAGCTGAAATCTCCCATTATTTTTCTTACGTGTGACTTGCATGAGCTGTAAACTTGGTAAAGAGAGAGTGATGATGTGATTGTTTTCCAAAGTTTGGGTTTGGCTGTCTACATTAAAATGCAAGATTTATTTTTACCCTCTGGAACTCATTTTCAAAAAGTACCAGTTCAGGAATTCTAAAACATGATTTTTGTGTGGGCACAAGGTATTAGGTTCTGGGGGTTAGTCGAACCCAAAGTGCAGGCAGGCAACAGGAACTCGAAGGATAATATGGTAAATGGTAAATGGACTATACAGTACTTCTATAGCACCAAAGTACTTTACATTACAATCTGTGCCTCATTTACCCATTCATACAGCACTCTACTAGATCTCTACAAAGCTAATTGAACAAATCATTCTAAAGAGACTAATCAGAGCTTTATCACATTCATAGACCAATGGGACACACAGCAGAGGCAATGAGGGGTTCAGTGTCTTGCTCAGGGACACTTCGGCATGTGACAGCTGGTGGAGTCGAACCCCCGACTTGCATTGGAGGAATACTGCTTTAACCACTCAGCCACAGCCGCCCCATATAATAATATATAAAGAAAAGTATTTATTAATGAAAACAAAAGGCTGATGTGGCAGCAATACTTACAAAAATGGAAGGAACTTGGCAACACGGAGGGAGACAGAACAAGACGCCTTACAGGTCAATGTGTGGAGAAGGAAGAACACAGAGAGTCTGCCTTTAAACAGACACTAACAACAGATAGTGGCTGTGTCTCAATTCAGGGGCTGCATCCTCATGAGTGCGCATTTGTCGGCCGCATACGTCATTACCCCGCGCGGAGGACTGTCCCAATTCGAAGACTCCTTCTCATGCGGCCAAGGAATGCGGTCTACTTCCTGTCGAAATCCGAGGATGCATCCGAGTATCCTTTCTGGCTGAGGCTATCCCAGAATTCGTAGCGCCAGCAGAGATTTCGCTGGAATTTCGAGATGGCTGAGCTGGATAACTCACGGGAGGAAATGTCTTTTAAATGTATGTATAACAATGTAATAGCTCAACGACCGAAACAGATGTGATTAATGTTGAATAATAAGCATGAGCTACAGCTAGCTGTATGCTACCATTTATAGCAATACAACGGCACGTCAGAGCTTCATATATTCGGATCAGCTGCCAGCCTTAAAATCAGGTATCTCCTGCGTCGACCAAAAAATTGTCGAAGCTGCTTCAATACAGACAGAGCTAAAAAAAATACAAACCACCGATTCTGGATCCATTTTGTTTTTCCCGCGAGCAGCAAACTAGGCGGAACTACGTGGGCACTGATGAAAACACGTTTGCCGCACGTAAGGCGGAAGTACGTAATCACGCAAACCTGAAGGCTAGACCGTCCCATTTCAGCAGTTTTGTCCAGCCCACCCGGCCTTGTGAGTGCGTGGCCTACTCGGCCCAGCTAGGCTGGGTCCTCATGAGGACCTAGCCCCTGAATTGAGACACAGCCTGAGAGTGAGACAGGGTGATGTGGGGGTCAGCGGGGTCACTGGCCATGACACATTCTGCAGTGTTTTGTGTAGTTATAGTTTGTATAATCTTAAAATCAATTTAAGTCCAGTTTATTTCTTTATTGAAATGCAACAAAATAAAAAAAATTAACAAGGAGGTGAATACTTTAGTTACCGGTAGCTGTTTATTCCTGGACAAAGAAAACGTGTGATATTTTTCTCTTTTTTTAACGTACTTCTCCCTTCTTCTCCTCAGGACATGTTTTACCATTTCCTAGCCGTGCTGTTCTACTTTGCGGCCTTTGTGCTGGAGGCTGCGACCACCGCAGCGAACGGAGGCACTCGCTTAAGTCCGCTTCCGAACTCCACTGCGTCGGCCCTGTGTTTCACCTACCCTCGGGGCAACATATTCACAGTACTGACCCACAGACAGTTCAACATTAATGTGGCAGCCACGGTGAGTCCTCTGAGGTAGTTGCACACAGTGGGTGCAGGCTTTTTAGGGTTTGAGTTCATGTTCACAGTCCAGTTTCAGTGCTGTCACTCAGGTATCAGGTTATAAAAGCACTTCAGACGGAGAAAAGTAGGGCTGAGCGGTACTAAAAATGAACAATATTCTTGATGTTTTTTTTAAATGTATAAAGTACTCCCTGATTTTGACAGAGTGAGTGTTCAAAGTCCTAAGGAAGTACTGGTAATACTTTTACGGACATCCTGGACCAGTTATGGAAAATGATGCAAGTTGATAAATAAAAGATAAACTGTGCAGCCCTGATTAAAAAAATAATAAATAAATCTCATGTTGCAGTATCATTCTCACTGTTGTACGAGCACATAAGCTATGATAACCCCATAGTTTAGACCATATGTGTCAAACTCAAGGCCCGGGGGCCAAATGTAGCCCTCGTTGACATCTTATCTGGCCCCCAAAAGGATATGTGAAATGTAAAATACTTCTATCTCTTGAATATTTTCAGTAATCTTTTATTATGATGTCGAAAGCACAACAGAGAATATCAAATGAGACCAATCAAACTCTTTTTGAGGAACCTTTGACCAAGAAAAGATGTTGAGTATCTAACTTGAGTTGATGTAGATTCTGAAGTCGGCCCTTGGTTTGAAAAAGCTTTTACCGTAATTTTGTCCCTCTTTTGTAAGTGAGTTTGACACCACTGGGTTAGACTGTCAGGACTGGTTTCTTGTACGGTATTCTTCTAT
>JBBPBX010000692.1:34152-65908 GCA_038048925.1 Garcialebias charrua | reverse complement strand
GGTAAACTTTCATGGTTAGATTTCAGCTGTGCTCCTGACTGCTTGTTTCATTTAGCATATGAAATATTGTAGTCTTTAATTAGTGGTCATAAAGATTTATTTGGTTTTATTGGCCATAATAAACCAACTGAAATCTCCCACACATGAACTGTTCTTGGCCTAAACATTGTTACTGGTTCTGAGCTGGTTCCAGATGAAGGCACAGACCTAGATTGACTCTTTAACTTACCTGCTGATTGGCAGTTTACTTTGAGTTGTATAATTTACTATTAATAAGCTAAAAATGGACAATAAAAGTACAGATACCTTTGCTGAATAGCTTGAGTAAAAATGCTCTCAGAACATCTGATTGTTTTACAAGATGATTGATTGTTTTGGATGGATGGGTGTGTTTGCACGTGTTAAAAGCTGCTTCTGAGATTCCAACAGGAGGTTGGCTTGAAACACAGCAGTGAAGGCTACCTATGCGATAGATCTGGTTGGCAGGCCACAGACTGACGGAGTCCTCTGGATGGGAGACAAAATGTTTCTAAATTAAAGAAACTGGTCCAGATGACATGATTTAACCTTTCTTATACTTCTTCAGGGGTCTGCAACCTTTACGGTCCAAAGAGCCATTTCTGCTCCTTTATTCACTAAATTAAACGTGTCCAGAGCCACAACACCTGCTGCAACTGGGATTCTCAACTGGTGGCCCACGGACCACTTTAAGTTTGTTGGAGGACGTTTTTCTGGCCAGCAGGAGTGACTTTATAAAACAAAAAATGTCTAATGATTTTTAACATTTACTGATATTTTTACATTTTAAGATAAAATCAAAGACAAGATTTTTGTAAAGAAGGAAAAATTAATGTAGTTTTGCCCAGTTTCTAAAATCTAAAACGATAAACTATGCAGGCCTATGTGATTATTTTTTTTTAACTGTAGAAAAATTAAGTATCCTACTTAAAAGATATAAAGCTTAAAGTATGTTTTACTCCTTGTAATGCAGGAAAACTGCTAACACTAACCCTTCCAGTTATTATAAGAACCAATAAAATTCAGTTTTATGTTAGTTTTGGTCAAAGCTTGAAAGAGCTGCTGCAGAGGGACCAAAGAGCCGCATGTGGCTCCTGAGCCGCAGGTTGCAGACCCCTGTTATATTTAGTTGAGCCTACAAACCTTTACTGGCTTTCTCTGAGGTCCTTGTTTCTCTTTTAGCTCTCTGTACAAATGATTGTTGAGTAATTTGTTTTCTCTCTGTCCCAGATATTTGCTTTTCTGGTGACCCTTTGCTACAGCTGCAGCTTGGTGATGGGGTTTAAGAGATGGAGGAAGTAACCAGAAAAATGAGCATGAACTAACGTTACGTGCGATTAATAACTTCAACGTATCAGCCTTCAAAGCTCTTCCCCATAACCCCGTGATGGCGCTCGCTATTATCCTGACACCACTTCAGGCACTCTGTGGGAACATGGAGGTGACGTTCAGCATATCGGGGCAGTATTGTTACCATAAAGGTTTTTCCTATGATGCTGTAATGATGTAAAGATGTTGTAATCTGTCTGAGGTATTTATAGGATGACCTCCAGGTTAACGTGGTATAAACTAAGAAATGAGAGGTCTGTGCAGTTTTTTCCTGTATGTTAAATAATAGTATTTTTAGAATTTGAAATGTAATTTTGATAGATAAAATGGGTTCCTGAGAGTTGCCTCTTCCTTATGTAATTGAACAGATCTTACTCCATTTCTTCAGTCCTCGCAGTAAAAAAATATATTTTTAAAGCTGAAGTGCCTGCGTGCTAAACCTCAGCAGATTAATTTAACATCTGTTTGGTTCAAACACAACCTCATAGTTTAGGATGTTTTGGTGCAGAGGTGTCAGAGATAAGTTTTGACATAAAGTCGTACTGTGCATATTGTTCCAACATATATTGAGCATTAATTGTTTTTTTTACAGTAGTGTAACTAATTTACACATTCTACGTGTCTCAATTTACTAATGCTGTAATCTAAGAACTGGTTTAAATTGATCTGGTACTGTGGTGATTTCCACTAAATAAACTAATTTCATAATCAATACAACAAAATGGGGCAATAATTGCAATGTCTTTGCCAACTGAAGGGTTATTTAGTTGTGTTTTGAATAGATTTTATTAGTATTTAAGAGTGTTGTTGCATTATTTAACTGCTTGAATTAATTATTTGACGGCACAGTTTATCATTTAATGTATACTTTTGTATTAGACAACTTAAAATAGTTTTGATTAAATGTTTGATTGTTTTTAACTTGCTTTTTAGTACGAAATAAATAAAAAAATCTTGCAATTCCTGTATGTGCTGCTTTATTTAGTGCATTTTCAAAGTGAACTTTGTAAAATACACGCCACCTTTAATATTGATCAACAGATTGAAATGATTTGCATTCCTGCTCGTGTGAGTTTTATGAAGTTAGTATTTGTACAAATGTAGCCAAGGACAGATTTATGAACGTGACATTTTTTCAGAAAAGCTAAATAGTAAAGTCATCACAGTTGAATTAGAAAGCACTGGACTGAAAGGGATTCTACTTCAACTAGAATAAATATATTAAACTTATTGAACTTTTTCTAGGCAGAATGAAAAATAATTACTAAAATATTTAAATCTGTGATTAGTGTAAATATTTTTATGTTAAAGTTTATTCTCCTTTGCAGCAGTGAATGTAATATTTTCCTATTCAGTTTTATTTATATAGCGCCAAATCACAACAGAAGTCGTCTGAGGGCACTGAACAGAAACATTCACATGCATATAAAATCAGTTATTTATATAAGGAGCCAACCGACTGCTTTGAGTTTTCACTTCATTGCAGTCTCAAGTTCAAATTATGTTTATTTGTCATATGCAGGTTAACAGTACAATGAAATGTTTGGAATGAGAAGAACCGATTTGACTCGCTAAAACAGAACAAGTCTCCCATCCTAAGCAAGCACATAGGCAACAGGGGAAAGGAAAAGCACCCTCATAAAGAAGAAACCTCCAGCAGGACCAGGCTCAGGACAAGTGACCATCTTCGACTGGGTTTGAGAGGAACAGGAAGGAGGAACAGATACACAATGGCAGTTCCAGGATGGAGACCATCAGGTTTTATCTAGGAGGAAAGAAAAGACAGAAATCACATGTTAAATAATAATTACAAATACAAACTATTAATCCGATAAAATTAAGTCAATTTGTTCTAAGGTTATAGCAGTGTAGGATAAGGAATAGGTCAGGAAGCCAAGCAGGCTATAGGATTTATCAAAAAGGAAGTCTTAAGTCCAGTCTTAAAACTGGACAATGTGTCAGCCTCATGGACAGAAACTGGAAGTTGGTTCCACAAGAGAGGAGCCTGAGAACTGAAAGATCTTCCTCTCATTCTGCTTTTGGAAACTCTAGGAACCACAAGTAAACCTGCAGTCTGAGAGCGAAGTGCTCTGTTAGGAAAATATGGAACAATAAGATCTGTAATATAAGATGGAGCTAGGTTGTTGAGAGCTTTGTAGGTTAGAAGTAAGATTTTTAATTAAATTCTGGGTTTGACAGGGAGCCAATGGAGAGAAGCTAAAAGTGGAGAGATGTGATCTCTCCAAGACTCTGGCAGCAGCATTTTGAATCAACTGAAGACTTTTTAAAGAAATATTTGGACACCCAGATAACAAACCTTTGCAATAGTTCAGTCAAGCGTGACAAATGCATGAACCAGTTTTTCCACATCGTTTTTAGATAAGATGTTTCTAATTTTAGTGATATACGCAGGTGGAAGAAGGCGGTTCCAGCAATGTTTTTAATGTGGGGGGTAAAAGACATGTCCTGATCAAAAACAACACCAAGATTTTTAACATTAGAACTGGAGGCCAGATTAATGTCATCCAAGGAGGGCAAAAGACTGAAAAAATTTATTCCTAAGGTGCTCAGGTCCAAAAACTAAAACCTCAGTCTTGTCTGAGTTCAAAGGCAGAAAATTAAGGGTCATCCAGGTTTTTATGTCTTCATGACATGCTTGTAGTCCAAGTAACTGATTAGATTCATTGGGTTTCATGGACAAATATAACTCTGTATCATCAGCATAACAATGAAAATGTATCCCATGCTTTTTAAGGTAAAGAGTATTGGTCCAAGCACTGAACCCTGAGGAACTCTGTGACCAACTTTGGTGTATGATGAATATTCATTATTTACATTTACAAACTGGAGCCAATCAGATACATATGATGATTTCAACCATTTCAGAGCTGGTCCAGTAATCCCAATTCAAGCCTCTAATATTGTGATCAGCTGTATCAAATGCAGCACTGAGGTCTAACAGGACCAGTGTAATAAGTTTATGAGAGCGGTCATTCTTTTCCCTTCAATCCGTGATGCTTTCTGCAGCTGCACAGCTGCAGGAGATGCACTCTTTAAACTCTGCTTCCATCACTTTGAAGGCCAAATGCAACAGTGTTCATGCTCACACATAAAATGCATTACTCAAAGATTACAAACGGCTCCGATTTAGTTCAGTTCATTGTGTTTGTATCCAGCTCACGTTTGGTTTGTGTGTATGAACTCCATTCAGCAAAAACTGTAAAGGGCTAATGTTTTAGATTATTTGGGTACCGTAATCTGAACATCTCTGTAAAATAATGACAGTTTTTTCCACATCCTTCTATCTGATTTATCCTCTTCAAAATGTTGTATTCACTAAGCCATGACATTATAATCCTTTTCTTCTGGTCTTCAAAAATACATCCTATGAAATAAATATAAAGATGCCTGGCAAATGACGTCACCGTGTGTGTGTGTGAGTGTAAGGTGCAGTTAAAACAGTGGTGTTAGGGAATAGTTTAAAAACATTGAGATTCCCAACAGCGTGCTCCATGTTCTTAAAGTTAACCGCTAAACTTGTCTCAGTGTGAATTATATGATAGACTTTGTTTTTCTCATGAGAATGTCTGAAAAATAATAAGATGATAATTAAAAGCATCCATGGCAAACCAAAATTGTTTTAGAAAATAAGAAAAGAAAGGGTTTTGAATCCTACTATCATGATCACAGTTATTAAAATCATCACTGATTTTATTATTTATTGTAATTGGTTATTTTTCTTACTTATTACATTTTTAAAAATCAATAAAATAATTATTAGTTTGTTGTTGTGACCTCTGAAGAAGGGAGCAGCTGCAAGAGAAAAATAAAACTTGGGCGTTTGCATGTTCCACAAAAGCTTCAGAAAAACTAGAGGTGCAGTTTATTTCGTCCTCTTCAATAAAATGTCTTTGCAACGTATTTGTTGTCACTGTAGCCACTAGGTGTCAGACTTTATTTATTTATTAGAAGTATTTAGTTTTTATCTAAAGTTTTTGCAAGGCACGTTTTCTATAAAACAATACAACATTGCAACCTCAGCATATTTTCCTCACTTCTTCTTTCAGCTTGTCCTTCAGGGGTCCAGCACAGTGAGTCATCCTCCTCCATCTCATTCTGTCCTCTGCATCCTCTGTCCTCACTCCAACTACCACCATGTCCTCTCTAACTGCATCCATATACAGTATCTCCTCTTTGTCTTTTTCCTGGCAGCTGCATTTCTAACATCCATCCTTCTACCAATATACCCACTGTCCTCCTCTGGACATGTCCAAACCATCTCAGTCTGGCCTCCCTAACTTTATTTCCCAGTTGTTTAACATGTGCTGTACCTCTGATGATCTCATTCCTGATCTTATCCATCCTTGTCACTCCTAAGGAGAACCTCAACAGCTTAATGAAAAGTGCGTTATAAATTAAATTCATTATTATTATTATTATTATTATTATTATTATTATTATTATTATTATTATTATTATTCATTTCTGCCACTTCCAGTTCTGTCTCCAGATCCATACAACTCACAACTGTCTTGAAAACTTGACCTTTGCTGACACCTTTTTGTCACAAATCACTCCTGAAACTTTTCTCCATCCACTCCATCCTGCCTGGACTCTCTTTTTCACCTCTTTACCACATTTCCCATTTTCCTGGACAGTGGACCCCAAGTCCTGCACCTTTGTGACCTCTGCTCCTTGTAGCCTCACTGTTCCACTGGCCTCCCTCTCATTCATGTACTCTGTCTTACTACGGCTGACTTTCATTCCTCTTCTTTCAAGTGCGTACCTCCACCTCTCTAAGTTCTCTTCAGTGGTGTAGTCTACATTTTTGTAGTGGGTATACTGTGCTTAGAAACCAAAGTACAGTACACTGGTTAGTACAATGTAATCGTCAATATATTTTGATTTTTAAGCGTATTGAACATTTCCAATTTTTTCTTATGTTTATATATGAATAAATGAACAACAAACATTGTACAACATTTGGCTTTGTATTAAAATCATGTTAGAGAATTTATGCAACAGTATCAAAGCACAGCGTTACATACCGTTAGATTGTTTCGGAAGCGTTCAACTGCCGTTTAACGTATCAATGACACATGTCTAATGATAAGTCATGTGTCATTGGGCACTTTTAAGTGGGTATACTGAAATTCTCAAGCTTTTCTAGTGGGTATACTCCGTATGCCTGAGTATCACATAGACTACACCACTGGTTCTCTTCCACCTGTTCCCTCTTCTCACTCCCACTTCACACCTTCCATGTTTTCCTCCGACTACTTTGCAACTACAATTGATAACTTTTTTTTTACAAATATCATAAATGGTGTTATGACAAGTGGTATTTTGATGACAGATATAAGTGATCACTTACCAATTTTCATAACTTATATAAATGCTGATATTGATCAGATAATTCCCAGGAATAAAAATAAATTAATAAACACATAAAAAAGCATTAGATAGATTAAAAAAAGACTTAGATAAACAGCATTGGGAAGGTGTTTATGTGGACGATGTAAATAAATGAAGAATTTATGAACATACTGGAAGTTTTGTACAATAAGAATTGTGTGCTAACAAAGAATAAACAAATAAAGAAAAAAGTTGATCCACCATGGATGACTAATGGATTGAGAAACGCATGCAAGAAAAAGAATAATCTGTATTCATGTTTCCTGAAATCTAGAACAAATGATTCAGAATGTAAATATAAAAAGTATAAAAACAAATTAGTGGCGATTATTAGGAAACAAAAGAGGGAATATTACAGTAAATTATTACATGAAAAAAGAGGTGATATGAGGGCAACATGGCAAGTATTGAATGGTGTTTTGAATAAAAATAAGGTTGGTTGTGGTATTTCTAAATATTTCATTGAGAATAACCAAGAAATCCACGATGAAAATGAAATTGTCAATGGATTTAATAATTATTTTGTTAATGTAGGATCAAACCTTGCAGAAAAAATACCAAAAGTAGATAGAAATGTGAGTCACCTAAAGTCCTGTAAATACTATGTTTCTGAGAGAAACGGACAATGATGAAATAATGATGATGGTTAAAACATTTACTAACAAAATATCTAAAGACAGTGAAGATATGGATATGATGGTCGTAAAAGAAATAATAGGCCATGTTATAGAACCATTTACATATATTTGTAATTTGTCGTTTTCAACGGGAATTTTTCCAAACAGTATGAAGATAGCTAAAGTGGTTCCACTTTTTATAATACTGGTGACACATGTCAATACAACAACTACAGACCAATATCTCTGTTGCCACAGTTCTCTAAAATCTTGGAAAAACTGTTTGCATCCAGATTTGATCTCTTTCTTGAAAAACATAATATATACTAAGTAATAGTCAATACGGGTTTAGATAAAAAAAAATTCAACTTCGTTGGCTTTAATGGAGTTAATGGAACACATTACCACGACAGTAGATCAAAAGCAATACTGCGTAAATGTGTTTGTTGATCTAAAAAAGGCATTTGACACGATTGATCACACAATACTACTAGAAAAATTGAATAAATATGGCATCAGAGGACCGGCTCTGCAGTGGTAGTTATTTACAGAATAGAAAACAATTTGTACAGATAGATGAAACAAGATCTAACCTATATCATGTGGTGTACCGCAGGGATCTGTACTTGGTCCTAAGTTGTTTATATTGTATATTAATGATTTAATGGATGTTTCATGTATTCTTCAATGTGTTCTTTTTGCCGATGACACAACATTCTTTTATTCTGGTAATAACCTGGAGCAAATGTTGGAATTGATGAAGAAGGAATTTATTAACATACAAAACTGGTTTAATTTAAATAAGTTATCACTAAATATTCAAAAAACAAATTATATGATTTTTAGTAATAAAAAAGTAACTACTGAAGTTCCTTTCAGCATCAACGGAGTTGAAATATGTATAAGAAATTAAATTCTTGGGTGTAATTATTGATGAGAGATTGCCATGGAAGCAACACATAAATTACGTTAAAATTAAATTATCTAAATCCATTGGAGTACTATATAAGGTAAAGGACTTACTTGATGATAACTCTTTGTTTTTGCTGTATAGTACAATCATACTACCACATTTAATTTATTGTGTTGAAATTTGGGGTACAGCATGCAAAACTACAACGAAACCTATTTTTATTTTACAGAAAAGAGCTTTAAGGACAATAACTAGAACGCATTATCATCATCCATCTGGTGTGTTGTTTTATAAATTGAAGTTACTAGGATTTTATGATTTGGTGGAATATAATATTTTTTTACTATTATATAAAGCACAAAATAACACTCTACCTGCAAATATTCAAAAGCTTTTTGTAAAAAGGATAAGTAGTTATAATTTAAAGGGTAAAGATATTTTTGTTATACCACAATATAGAACAAGTTTAAAGGGTCGTTTTACTTTAATACATGGAATTGGTATTTGGAATAGATTGGACTATGATGTAAAGGTTGCACAGTCAATGTCTGTATTTAAGAAAATGATCAAGAATACATTGTTGAAAAACTATGTGTAAATGTTATATACTGTACTTGAAATCTCTCTAAATTGGTTATATAATTTATGAATTACAAATATGATTTATGGATACATTTTGTTTGAAATGATTGTTTGAATGGAATTTTGTTTTTACAAAAAGGGGCAGATATTATAAGATTATTTTCTTCTTCTGCTTCCTTTCATTTTAAATTTGTTCTTTATTTTTCTGAATCTTTTGTAATTATCTTTTGTTCTTTTGTATTTTTTAAATTTGAAATGAATAAATAAATAAACTAAACTAAAAAAAAACTACTCAGTATTATTTTAGTTGACACAATTTCAGCTTTGTTTTAGGGTTATTTTTATTACTACTGTACTTGAACGCTTTCAGAGAAAAACATGGAATATTTATTATCTCACAAACACTGGTGAGATCCAGATTGGAGCCACCACTTCCGGTGTGTTCAAAGGCTCAGTCTCTTTCACAATTAAAGTGCACATCGACCATCATTGTGTACAGCATGGCAAAAACCAGGTCTCCGTTTGTAATTTGCACCTTATTATAATCTTTAAGACAAGTTTGTTCAACCCAAACCTTTAGGTGTTCATCACCTCTAACTTAAAGTGCTCTGTTGCGTTTTGAAATCCTCCCGGAACTTTTGTTTTGATAGTAGCCATAACCGGAAGTTCTTTTTTTTGGTCGCTGTCGATGAAAACTTGACTCGTTTTTGTTCTCGTCTGTCTGCTTCTTGAAGGCAGCACGGGGAGTGCACGGTGTTGGTGTTTACCTGGCTGTCCTTCGAGGAGTTTCGTTTCCGAACAAACACCTGTGAGGAGCTCTGGTTCTCTGCCGGACTGCAAGAGTCCATCCCCGGTGTGGTCATGGGTGATGTGAGCGGGTCATTGTGGAGGAAAGATTTGACCTCTCGTCCCAACAGCAGCTTCTGTTGACTTTTAACGGACTTCCTCCCCGGTACCTCGGACCCTGGTTGAAATATTTAAAAAGTTCATTTTCTTTGTTTTTGACCACCAGCATTTTCACTGCTCGTCCTGTCCGCTTGTATTCATCCCTTCAATACGTGTTTTGGTGTTCCGGGGAGTGAACACGGCTCTCCGGGTCGGCACCGACCGAGGCTGGACTCGGTGCTGAAAATGGAGGTTGTTCTGGAGAAGGAATGCAGCGCGCTGGGAGGACTCTTCCAGACCCTGATCGGAGACATGAAGGTTGGTTGAAGACCACAGCTTCTGTCTGTGGGTGCGATTAGTACTGGTTAACAACTGAATAACAACTAGAAAACAACTGAATAACATCTGGTTAACAACTGGTTAACAACTACATAACTGAATAACATCTGGTTAACAACTGAATAACTACTGGTTAACAACTAGAAAACTGAATAACATCTGGTTAACAACTGAATAACTACTGGTTAACAACTGGTTAACAACTAGAAAACTGAATAACATCTGGTTAACAACTGAATAACTACTGGTTAACAACTGGTTAACAACTAGATAACTGAATTACATCTGGTTAACAACTGAAATAACAACTGTTAATAACTAAATAACAACGGAATAACATCTGGTTAACAACTGAATAACTACTGGTTAACAACTGGTTAACAACTACATAACTGAATAACATCTGGTTAACAACTGAATAACTACTGGTTAACAACTAGAAAACTGAATAACATCTGGTTAACAACTGAATAACTACTGGTTAACAACTGGTTAACAACTAGAAAACTGAATAACATCTGGTTAGCAACTGAATAACTACTGGTTAACAACTGGTTAACAACTAGAAAACTGAATAACATCTGGTTAACAACTGAATAACTACTGGTTAACAACTGGTTAACAACTAGATAACTGAATAACATCTGGTTAACAACTGAAATAACAACTGTTAATAACTAAATAACAACAGAATAACATCTGGTTAACAACTGAATAACTACTGGTTAACAACTAGATAACTGAATAACATCTGGTTAACAACTGAAATAACAACTGTTAATAACTAAATAACAACGGAATAACATCTGGTTAACAACTGAATAACTACTGGTTAACAACTGGTTAACAACTAGATAACTGAATAACATCTGGTTAACAACTGAAATAACAACGGTTAATAACTAAATAACAACGGAATAACATCTGGTTAACAACTGAATAACTACTGGTTAACAACTAGGTAACTGAATAACATCTGGTTAACAACTGAAATAACAACGGTTAATAACTAAATAACAACGGAATAACATCTGGTTAACAACTGAATAACTACTGGTTAACAACTGGTTAACAACTAGATAACTGAATAACATCTGGTTAACAACTGAAATAACAACGGTTAATAACTAAATAACAACGGAATAACATCTGGTTAACAACTGAATAACTACTGGTTAACAACTAGGTAACTGAATAACATCTGGTTAACAACTGAAATAACAACGGTTAATAACTAAATACAGTAACAATGGAATAACATCTGGTTAACAACTGAATAACTACTGGTTAACAACTGGTTAACAACTACATAACTGAATAACATCTGGTTAACAACTGAATAACTACTGGTTAACAACTAGAAAACTGAATAACATCTGGTTAACAACTGAATAACTACTGGTTAACAACTGGTTAACAACTAGAAAACTGAATAACATCTGGTTAGCAACTGAATAACTACTGGTTAACAACTGGTTAACAACTAGAAAACTGAATAACATCTGGTTAACAACTGAATAACTACTGGTTAACAACTGGTTAACAACTAGATAACTGAATAACATCTGGTTAACAACTGAAATAACAACTGTTAATAACTAAATAACAACAGAATAACATCTGGTTAACAACTGAATAACTACTGGTTAACAACTAGATAACTGAATAACATCTGGTTAACAACTGAAATAACAACTGTTAATAACTAAATAACAACGGAATAACATCTGGTTAACAACTGAATAACTACTGGTTAACAACTGGTTAACAACTAGATAACTGAATAACATCTGGTTAACAACTGAAATAACAACGGTTAATAACTAAATAACAACGGAATAACATCTGGTTAACAACTGAATAACTACTGGTTAACAACTAGGTAACTGAATAACATCTGGTTAACAACTGAAATAACAACGGTTAATAACTAAATACAGTAACAATGGAATAACATCTGGTTAACAACTGAATAACTACTGGTTAACAACTGGTTAACAACTAGATAACTGAATAACATCTGGTTAACAACTGAAATAACAACTGTTAATAACTAAATAACAACGGAATAACATCTGGTTAACAACTGAATAACTACTGGTTAACAACTGGTTAACAACTAGATAACTGAATAACATCTGGTTAACAACTGAAATAACAACGGTTAATAACTAAATAACAACGGAATAACAGCTGGTTGACAAATGAATTCAAGGATTCAAGGTTCTTTATTTGTCATTCACACCACATGTGGTACATGTGGTGGAACGAAATTATGTACACAGGGTCCCAGTTACATCCAACAATAAAATTAATGTAAAAGAAAACTAATAAAATATGAACTAAGAAAAACATCAACTAAATATACACTAAACACTAATAGCACAAAAACATCACGTCAAACAGCAGCACGAACATGAGTCTGTGTGAGCAGATGAGCACGGATGAACACAGCAACATGAAACAGATCAGCAGCAACATGATGGGATTTTTCACAGTGATTATTCTGGTTAGATATTCATGAGTTTAACATCCTCAGGGTAGAAGCTGTTCCTCAGTCTAGTGGTTTTGCACTTAATACTCCTTAACCGCCTTCCTAAGGGGAGCAAGGCAAAAAGTGTGTGTGCTGGGTGAGCGGGGTCCTTCATGAGGCAGGTGGCCCTCTTAATCAACAGCTGATTAATGGTAAATGGTAAATGGAGCTTATTTATATAGCGCTTTCCAGCCCCCTGTGAGGAGCCCCAAAGCGCTTTACAATACCAGCCATCCACCCATTCATTCAGACATTCATACACCGGTAGTGGTAGCCTGCCTTGCAAGGCGCCATCCAGACCTACCGGGAGCAACTCGGGGTTAAGTGTCTTGCCCAGGGACACAACGACACATGGTGGGCGGATGCGGGATTCGAACCTCCAACCTTCCGATCAGGGGTCGACTGCCATTACCACTACACCACGGCCGCCCACAATTTACAACGTTAACAACGGAATCAACAGCTGTTAACTGAATAACAGCTGATTAACAACTGAATAACAACTGAATAACAGCTGTTAACTGAATAACAGCTGATTAACAACTGAATAACAACTGAATAACAGCTGTTAACTGAATAACAGCTGATTAACAACTGAATAACAGCTGTTAACTGAATAACAGCTGATTAACAACTGAATAACAGCTGTTAACTGAATAACAGCTGGTTAACAACTGAATAACAGCTGTTAACTGAATAACAGCTGGTTAACAACTGAATAACAGCTGTTAACTGAATAACAGCTGATTAACAACTGAATAACAACTGTTAACTGAATAACAGCTGATTAACAACTGAATAACAACTGAATAACAGCTGGTTAACAACTGAATAACAGCTGTTAACTGAATAACAACTGATTAACAACTGAATAACAGCTGGTTAACAATTGAATAACAGCTGTTAACTGAATAACAGCTGATTAACAACTGAATAACAACTGTTAACTGAATAACAGCTGATTAACAACTGAATAACAGCTGTTAACTGAATAACAGCTGATTAACAACTGAATAACAACTGAATAACAGCTGGTTAACAACTGAATAACAGCTGTTAACTGAATAACAACTGATTAACAACTGAATAACAGCTGGTTAACAACTGAATAACAGCTGTTAACTGAATAACAGCTGATTAACAACTGAATAACAACTGTTAACTGAATAACAGCTGATTAACAACTGAATAACAGCTGTTAACTGAATAACAGCTGATTAACAACTGAATAACAACTGAATAACAGCTGGTTAACAACTGAATAACAGCTGTTAACTGAATAACAACTGATTAACAACTGAATAACAGCTGGTTAACAACTGAATAACAACTGTTAACTGAATAACAGCTGATTAACAACTGAATAACAACTGAATAACAGCTGGTTAACAACTGCATAACAGCTGTTAACTGAATAACAACTGAATAACAACTGAATAACAGCTGGTTAACAACTGAATAACAGCTGATTAACAACTGAATAACAACTGAATAACAGCTGTTAACTGAATAACAGCTGATTAACAACTGAATAACAGCTGTTAACTGAATAACAGCTGATTAACAACTGAATAACAGCTGTTAACTGAATAACAACTGAATAACAACTGAATAACAGCTGGTTAACAACTGAATAACAGCTGATTAACAACTGAATAACAACTGAATAACAACTGTTAACTGAATAACAGCTGATTAACAACTGAATAACAGCTGTTAACTGAATAACAGCTGATTAACAACTGAATAACAGCTGTTAACTGAATAACAGCTGGTTAACAACTGAATAACAGCTGTTAACTGAATAACAACTGATTAACAACTGAATAACAGCTGGTTAACAACTGAATAACAGCTGATTAACAACTGAATAACAACTGTTAACTGAATAACAGCTGATTAACAACTGAATAACAACTGAATAACAGCTGGTTAACAACTGAATAACAGCTGTTAACTGAATAACAACTGATTAACAACTGAATAACAGCTGGTTAACAATTGAATAACAGCTGTTAACTGAATAACAGCTGATTAACAACTGAATAACAACTGTTAACTGAATAACAGCTGATTAACAACTGAATAACAGCTGTTAACTGAATAACAGCTGATTAACAACTGAATAACAACTGAATAACAGCTGGTTAACAACTGAATAACAGCTGTTAACTGAATAACAACTGATTAACAACTGAATAACAGCTGGTTAACAACTGAATAACAACTGTTAACTGAATAACAGCTGATTAACAACTGAATAACAACTGAATAACAGCTGGTTAACAACTGCATAACAGCTGTTAACTGAATAACAACTGAATAACAACTGAATAACAGCTGGTTAACAACTGAATAACAGCTGATTAACAACTGAATAACAACTGAATAACAGCTGTTAACTGAATAACAGCTGATTAACAACTGAATAACAGCTGTTAACTGAATAACAGCTGGTTAACAACTGAATAACAGCTGTTAACTGAATAACAGCTGATTAACAACTGAATAACAGCTGTTAACTGTATAACAGCTGATTAACAACTGAATAACAGCTGGTTAACAACTGAATAACAGCTGTTAACTGAATAACAGCTGGTTAACAACTGAATAACAACTGAATAACAGCTGTTAACTGTATAACAGCTGATTAACAACTGAATAACAGCTGGTTAACAACTGAATAACAGCTGTTAACTGAATAACAGCTGGTTAACAACTGAATAACAACTGAATAACAGCTGTTAACTGAATAACAACTGAATAACAGCTGGTTAACAACTGAATAACAGCTGTTAACTGAATAACAACTGATTAACAACTGAATAACAGCTGCAGCTGTTATTCAGTTGTTAATCAGTTGTTATTCAGCTGTTTACCATGGTTAACAACTGAATAACAGCTGTAAACTGAATAACAGCTGATTAACAACTGAATAACAACTGTTAACTGAATAACAGCTGATTAATAACTGAATAACAACTGTTAACTGACTAACAGCTGATTAACAACTGAATAACAGCTGTTAACTGAATAACAGCTGATTAACAACTGAATAACAGCTGTTAACTGAATAACTGCTGATTAACAACTGAATAACATCTGTTAACTGAATAACAGCTGGTCAACAACTGAATAACAGCTGTTAACTGAATAACAGCTGATTAACAACTGAATAACAACTGAATAACAGCTGATTAACAACTGAATAACAACTGAATAACAGCTGCTTAACAACTTAAATTAACAGCTGGTTACCAACTGAATTAACTGTTTTCTACACCGCCGTACAGTTTAGCTGTTTTATTGTTACATTTTCTTTTAAACACCATTTTATTATCATTTGTAAAAAACAAAAAAAACTCAATTTGTACACATCCTTCGTGATTGTCTATTGTTGTCTTTGTTATTCACTGTTGTCATCGCTCTTTGTTAAAATCAGTTCTGTCTTTTAAACGAGTTCCCGAGGCTCAATGGGATTAACCTGTATAAATAAAGGTTGAATGAAAAAAAAAAATGGTTAACATCTGATTAGCTGCTGTATAGCAGTTGGATAAGATCTGGTTAATGAACTTAAGTAACAACTAGTTAAGTAACAGCTGGTTAATATATGTTAACAACTAGATAACATCTGGGGATTGACTGGATAACAACTAGAAAACAATTGGATAACATCTGGTTCACAACTACATAACAACAGGTTATCATCTCTTAACAATTAGATAACTGGTTAACATCTGTTGAACAACTGGATATCATCTGGTTAACACCAAGATAACATGTGGTTAACAACTGTATAACATTTGATTAATGATCAAATAACAACTGGTGAACATCTGGTGGTTAACAACTAACTAGTTAATGTCCTAGGTAAACTAGTTAACACCCTGTTTAAACAATTTAAGTTTTTTTTAAATCAAATGTTAAACTTGTTAAACTAGTTAATGTCCTGGCTAACAAGTTAACATTCTAGTTGGGACTAGTTAACATTTTGGTTAACAGCTAGTTAATGTCCTGGTTAAACTAGTTAACTTAGACAAATGCCTGCAAATTGAGCTTCACTGAAATCCAGACTTCAGGCAGGTGTTTATATAAAACTGATTTATTTCGGCTGATCCCTTTCAGGGTTGCAGCAACGAGTCATCCTCCTCCATCTCACTCATATCATTTATATAACAGTGACTGTCAGGTTATTTTGATTTCAGATTCATTAATTTGACTGCCCTTT
This sequence comes from Garcialebias charrua, assembly GCA_038048925.1. Classification (NCBI taxonomy): domain Eukaryota; kingdom Metazoa; phylum Chordata; class Actinopteri; order Cyprinodontiformes; family Rivulidae; genus Garcialebias; species Garcialebias charrua. Next base: position 49,049 of record JBBPBX010000692.1, on the reverse strand, counting down.
TTTTCTTATATCATAAAAAAAACTTTATTTGATCCACTTTGAGTTAAATTAGTGTATCAGCCTTAATGAAAGTCCAACTGGGGCGTTAAGGCAGAACTGGGCCATCTTATTTTGACGATATTCCTGGATAATGGGACAATTAGCAGATTCCCCCACCAGCTGTCATACTTTGCCTGAAGGAATGTGGCTGTCAGACAGAAAATTACTCTCAGGGTATGAAAGACTTTGGCATGTGTAGGTCAAATGTCCTGCCGTTGGGTCTAGTTGAGTCAAGAAGTTTGCTATGAATACTGCTGAGGCATTCAGCACCTCTCTGGGAGCCATCATATGGTCTTCTGTCTCATACTGTTACACCATGCTGCACACTGAAGTATTCAGATCATCAGCCTTTATGTTATCTTTCCATGAACTATTCAAATTTCCATTCATGTATTGTTTGTATCATAACTGATGTAGATAGATAGATAGATAGATAGATAGATAGATAGATAGATAGATACTAGATAGATAGATAGATAGATACATAGACACATACATACATACATACTGTACATACATACATACATACATACATACATACATACAAACATACATACATACATACATACACACATACACACATACATACATACACACATACACACATACCCAGTACATACATACATACATACATACATACATACATACATTATTGTCCCCAAGGGGAAATTTGTCTTGGACATCGTGCACTCTGCCTGCAAACATTTCTGGTGTGGGGAGTGGTGGCGCAGAGGTTAGAGACAGTGGGCCTGTTATCGGATGCTCGCCGGTTCAAGCCCTGGTACCGACAACATTAAAATGGGGGTGGAAAAGGTGAAACACCCACACCTGCCTCCACCCTCATTTGCCCCACTCTGTGCCCCTGAGCAAGGCCCTTAACCCCCACCATCTTCTCCCTAAACAGGTCTCTCTTGAAAATGAGACTATCTGTATAAATAAAGGGTTAAAAATAAAAGAAATACAGTAGAGGTTAATGTTGCGGCAGCACAGTGACGCAGTTAGTAGAGCTGCCGCCTCTCAGCGAGAAGGTCGCCGGTTCAAATCCCAGCCCGGGACCTTTCTGGGTGGCGTTTGCATGCTCCCTCTATTCATGGGTGGGTTTTCGCTGGGTACTCCTCCCACAGACCATAAGCATGCATGTTAGGCTGATTGGTAACTCTAAATTGTCTCTAGGTGTGAGTGAGAGGGTGAATGGTTGTTTGTCTTGTTTATCTCTATGTGTCCCTGTGATGGACTGGAGACCTGTCCAGGGTGTCCCCTGCCTCTCGCACAGTGATAGCTGGACATGGGCACCAGTGACCCCCGTGACCCAAAAAGGTAGAAGTAGCTAAAAATAATGAATGGCTGGCTGGATGGATGGATGGATGGATGGATGGATGGATGGATGCATGGAAGGTTAATGTCGCCTTTAATGACAAGAAAGTCATTAATATGTTGGATTTTAAATGTTTAATTTTCATCTGCCTTCATTTGTAGAATACTTGTTCATCAAAAATTTTAAACAGAGGTTTTGAATTAAAAAAAAATCAACATCAGGTCAAAAATTTACGTTCATGTAAAACAAACATATTTAAACATGTTTTATTTATTAATATTTTTCAGCTTTATAAAGTCAAATCTTGTCAGAGTTGTAGAACTTTACACTGACAGCTGCTAGCTCCCCGTGCCATAAAAAGGACATTTCTCTGAGTTCTTTGTTGAAAAAACAAAGGACACAATTCAAAATACAGTTCCATATGTAGTACCGTGTAAGTACCCAGTACACATTAGGTATGTACCTAGTAAGTATCAGATATGTATGGTGCCCTATATTACACACATACCAAGTAAGTACCAGGGATGCACCAAGCAATGTTCATAATATATATACCGGTACTATGCTAAAAAACAAATATTGCAGTTATAATTTCAAATTATTGTGAGTACCACTCTACAGAGGTGTTGTTTTGTATAAATCTAAGATAATTAAACTTCTAAGAGAAAATATATCATTTGTTACTCTTAAAGGGGACCACAGATGCAAAATTCACTTTTTAATTTTTTTTTACTCAACTTTGGGTATTTACTTCATAAAAAAACAGTCCTTGTGCCAAAAAAATGCACCCAGTGGTATATTTACTCTAAGTAGATTTATTTATTTTTGATAAATACACCTGGATTCACACTTCCTGCAGTTATTGACGTCACAAGCCGTAGCCAATCACCCCAACCTGAGTCCAGCCCCTCACCTAGCAACCCCTGGTTAGGCTCAACCAGAGCCATATAAAGTGAGAGTTGCGACACTTCCATAGAGATCCGTTGTAAGAATGGAATGCGGAAGTCACGTGGGTCATGGAGGGGGCGATTTGTTCCATGCTCTGTTTAACAGTCTGACTCTGCCTGCAGTAGCGCTCCGTTGCCGCCAGAGGGCGCAGCTCCACAAGGTTTCCATGGCCGTTGTTTGGAACGATTGACTGCCAGTTGGCGACTTCAAAGAGTGTCAGAACTCTCTATATATACGGCTCTGGGCTCAACCAGAGCCATATATATAGAGAGTTCTGACACTCTTTGAAGTCGCCGACAGGCGGCATTCGTTCCAAACAACGGCTATGGAAACCTTGTGGAGCTGCGCCCTCTGGCGGCGACGGAGCGCTACTGCAGGCAGAGTCAGACTGTTAAACAGAGCCATGGAACGAATCGCCCCCTCCATGACCCACGTGACTTCCGCATTCCATTCTTACAACGGAACTCTATGGAAGTGTCGCAACTCTCACTTTATATGGCTCTGGGCTCAACCCACTTCTGTATTAAACACATGACTGTTGTTTTTCATGATTTCATCTCATCTTTTGTTTATATGTTCTTAATTTCATGTGTACAGCACTTTGTTGCAGCTGTGTTTTTTTAAATGGCTTTATAAATAAAGTATAATTGTTATTTTTATGTTTTAGTTCAATTTTTAGTGTATTTGCGATCGCTCCCAACGCGCAGCCGGCAAAAATTAAACGAGCGGACTCCCGGCATAGGGACCGGCGGCAACGGGACACTGCTTCTGGCGGATGGAGCGGAGCTTCAATTGTACAGCCTCGTTGCAGCCTTGCAGCAGCCTCGCAGCAGCGAGGACCTTCTCCTTACGGATTAATTTACGGGAGACACTTGGTGAACTTTGTGTTGTCTTGACTGGAACAGCGATAACTCCCAAAATCTCCGCGTGCAACGAGCGGAGCTGGCGAACACCGGAAGAGGAACAAGCTAACATTAGCTTCGGATTCGGGTGGTCTAATGCTAAAAGGAGCAGCAAATTGCGGCGCGCTCAGACGGGTTTCGGTAAGTTATCTTAAGCTAGCACTAACAGTAAGTCAAATGAGTAATAAAAAAAGAGCTAATTTTAAAACAACAACACATTACAGATACTGGCTGTTACAGAGGGCGTAAACAGATCGTTGAAGGGCGTGGACTTCAAGAAACCGGTCGTTCAAAACGAAAGTTAAAAATGGCAGAATTAAAAAGGGTATACAGGTAGTCCCCGACTTACGAGCGCTCTGACCTACGAGGTTCCGGACTTACGAGCTGGCGAATTTTTGGAAAAAACGCAAAAAATACAGAGTTTTTCTGTGTTTTTTCACCACAGTTCGTTAGCTAAACATGTGGACACACGTTTCCGATCATTTTTATGCACTCGTAAGCAGTTTTTCGATGAAAAACGAGTGTTTGTAGTCGCGCTAGCAAAACCGTTCCAACTTACGAGCGAAATTCCGGACTTACGAGACACGTGGCGGCCGTTCCAAGTTACGAATTTTCGCTTTACGAGCGCCTCGGAGGAACGGAACTCGCTCGTAAGTCGGGGACTACCTGTAATTGATTATCTAATAATTATTTTGTGCATTAAATTGAAGGAATAGGGTCTGGATATCCCACAGAAATACCATAAAAATTTAAAAAATACATCTGAGGTCCCCTTTAACGTTACAGAAAAGTTGTTTGGGGGGTAAAAAATAGCTAAACTTGGAAACGACTCTGTGACGTGTGTTAGTAGTCCCAATAAACAAAGGCTGGTGACTGACTTTAAATCCTATGATCTAAAGAAGGAAGATATAATGGAGGACCAGACTTAGCTTTTTTAGATATAATGAAGGAGTTCAAACTGTCATTGTACAGTACTCAGTGAATGAGAAAAAGAGGGGGAAATGAGGAAGAAGAGACAATGAAAGGATCCATGCAACGCAGAAAGAAATGTGGACTGTGGGGGTCTTGGCTGTTGGGTGCAATGTTTGACATGAAAACATGACATTCCTTAGACCCCTGACATTAACCCCACGTCAGTGACAAAAATGGACACATTCTTCAGTCATCATGGTTTCTTTCCTCCTTTACGTAATGCCGCTGGTTCTCTGCCCCAGTTTCAGTCCAGAGCTCTTCAGCTCTTAGTGCATGACTCTGGACAAATCTGAGGTCCACCTGGAGCTGGGCTCATTTTACTGCAGTATTAGTGATCTCTTTATGTTGGAAACTTTCCAAAGGAGGCCCATGACCCATTTTTCAGCCTAACACTAGTTGAGGACATGATGGTAATCTCTATTTTATGATTCAACACAGAGTAACTGAAAATATTACTATACGGTAATTGATTTAAATGAAAGCAATTTGTTTTCAGACATTTTAAAGAACTGTGTTTTTACATTTTCCCCTGGGTTTTATGGTCTTATTTTCTTCTGATAGCCTGAGTTGTGTGTGCAACCCTCCAGATTAGTGACGGGGAGGTTCAAATTAACATTTGTTTGGGTGACGCTTTATGGAGCTGGGCTGAATCCTTAGGTGATATCACTGTGAATCATAAAACCTGTTGTGATGACGAGCTTGTGTTACTCATTTTGATCTGTTTCTCCCACAGAGCAGCTACCCGATCTGGGAGGATTTTATCACAAAGGCAGGAAAACTGCAGTCACAGCTTCGGTGAGTGTCAGAGTCAGAGAATCTTTATTGTCATTTGCACCACATGTGGCACATGTGATGAAACGAGATTATGTACGCAGGGTCCCAGTTACATCCAACAATAAAATGTAAGATAAGAACAGTAATAACATCTAAGATATGAGTGTGTGGTTGTATGAGAACTTTCTTCTTATTTCATGGGTTAATAAATAAATTCATTTTCTACATTATTACCATCAACCTTTTTCTTCTTAGCAATAGCAAATACATTTTGTGTATTTGTATGCACATGGGTTTGTATCAATTTAGACTTTATGCCCTTCCAAAAAAAACCTGACCTTTGGTAAAATATGTTTGAGTAGCTTAATTTTTTTTTTTTTAAAGATTGGATCTAAAAGCACAAACAAATCTTTGAAAATATATTGAAATAAGTCCAGATTTATATGAACTATACAACAAATCTTTGAGGTCTACTGAAGCATCTGTTTTAAAACTTTTCAGCTGATAATAAGATCAGTAGCTATGCAGTCACTTATCCCAAATTTATTAAATAAATAAATTCATTAAAATCAATATGTGCAATTTTAAGCCAGTTGTTGTTTTATCTTCTTGATCCCAAGTTCTAGTAATTATTTCACAATAGTTTAGGAATTTGCACAAAAATTTCAATTTTATTTGACTTAGGTCTTTAAACTTTTAAAGTCCAACACCCACCATGTTTTCAAATTACATCGCCATTAATATTTATTAGTTTATTTAAAAATAATACAGGAGCGTTTATTTATATTGTAGAGAAATAACGCTAAATGTGTTATTTCATGATTTATAGCAGATTTTAGCAGAAGCTCCAGGAAAAATCTGCTCCTCTCCATATACAGGTAGTCCCCGATTTACGAGCGCTCTGATCTACGAGGTTCCAGACTTACGAGCTGGCGAATTTTTGGAAAAAACGCAAAAAATACTGAGTTTTCATGTGTTTTTTCACCACAGTTCGTTAGCTAAACATGTGGACACACGTTTCCGATCATTTTTATGCACTCATAAGCAGTTTTTTGATGAAAAACGAGTGTTTGTAGTCGCGCTAGCGAAACCGTTCCAATTTACGAGCGAAATTCCGGACTTACGAGAGACATGGCAACCGTTCCGAAATACGAGATTTCCGGTTTACGAGCGCCTCGTTGTAACGGATCTCGCTCGTAAATCGGGGACTACCTGTATGGGCATTCACATGGGCATTCACGTCACTAAAGTGACGCCTTGGAGTTACAGGCGGAGTTATAATAAGCATTCATCAACTTCCATGACCGCTGCTCTGAGCGAGGAAAAGAAAAAGCGAAGCATTTTTAAATATTCCCTAAAGCTGCCTGTTGATTAATCCTGCTGTCGCTCACTCATGTCTATCATATTCTGAGCGAGCATCCACGTAGACATACTAGTTTAATTCGCTTGATCGCGACAAATTCATTCATTTCCGCATCGGCTTTTTATTCTCTCCCCCCGTGACCAGACAGGTCGGGAGTACAGAAAGGCAGCCGCGCAGCGGAGCTCTGCGCGCGTGCTCCCCCGTGCTCCCCGCAACAAGGCTGGGACGGAGCAGAGCCCTGACACGCATTCGGAACTTCAAAGGTGACCAGCGGAACGAGGAGCCAGAGACGCGCGCGGCTCGCTCCTCTGGGCAGGATGAATGAGAGCAGCAACGGTCCGCAGCGGTGTTATAAAATAAATAATAAATAAAATCAGAGCGCTGGTCCATATGTACACACAAATGCACCAGGAAATATGCAGTTTTAACTCCCACTCTCTCTCATAAACCTCCATGGAAACTCACTCCTGCCTTCTGCCTTCTGGGTGGAGATGTAACAAAAGTCACATGACACTTCGGCACTCTTCGGCCAGGTTTCCGGATTCATTCGGGAGTGGGTTTTTTTTTTTTTTTTTTTAACCCTCGCCTGGCCCAAATGCAAAAATGAAAATAGACATCATATTAAATTACAGTAATTGTCCTATATGGTGAATTGTTACTGTCATGGTGGGTGTTGTCCTTTAAATTACATTAATAAAAGAACCAATGTAGAAAATAGAAATAAAAAGAACATTTTGACTGTACTGTATTGTTGATTTAAAACATAAATACTGAAACAATTATTGGCCAGATTGAGACCATTGTATAAAAGTATTGTTACCCCTTGTTGGCAGCCTTTTAAAATTTTATTTTATTTTTGATATTTTATTTCTTCTCTTTTTTCTTTTTTTTAATTAAAAAAACTTCTTTAAACAGCTAAATCTATGGTAGATTTTTCTCTTTTGAACAGCTGGTACAGAAGTTTAATATTAACAAGTCCGTTTTTTTTAAATATTTACAGCTGAGACATTTTGTGAGATCTAACTGATTGTTTTCCTTTGTACTCCTCTAAACATTTTGTGGCTAAGATTTTGGAATGCAGGTCTGATACCAAGGGGGCCCTTAACAAAATGTATACACTGCTCAGCTCATACAATGAGTCCAGTTTGGACTCCCTTAAGCTGAAATGGGAAGCAGACTTGGAGTCAGAGAGTCTTTATTGTCATTTGCACCGCATGTGGTACATGTGATGAAACGAGATTATGTACACAGGGTCCCAGTTACATCCAACAACAAAATGTAAGAGAAAAACAGTAATAACATCTAGGATATAACTAAGAAAAACATCAACTAGAAATACACTAAGCACTAATGTAATAGAAAAACATCATTACAAACAGCAGCACGAACATGAGTCTGTATGAGCAGATGGTCACAGATGAACACAGCAACAAGAAAACAGATCAGCATCTGATATTTTGCAGTGATTATTCTTATTATTTATTTATTCATGAGTCTAACAGCCTCAGGGTAGAAGCTGTTCCTCAGTCTAGTGGTTCTACATTTGATGCTCCTCAACCTCCGTCCTGAGGGGAGTGGGGCAAAGAGTGTGTGTGCTGGGTGAGTGGGGTCTTTCATGATGCAGGTGGCTCTTTTCCTGCATCTGGAGGTGTAAATGTCTGTGATGGTGGGGAGACTGACTCCAACAGACTTCTGTGCAGCCTTCACCACTCTCTGCAAAGCTTTTCTTTCTGCAGCTGTGCAGCCTCCATGCCACACGTTGATGCTGGAGCACAGGATGCTCTCCACTGCACACCTGTAGAAGGAGGTGAGGACTGGGCTACTCAGACCAGCTCATCTCAGCCGTCTGAGGAAGTAGTCTCTGATGAGCTTTCTTGATCAGGCTGGTGGTGTTGTTGCTCCAGCTGAGGTTATCATTCATGTGAACACCCAAGTACTTGTAGCTGGAGACCACTTCCACCGCAGATCCACTTATGTTAAGTGGGGTGTGGGTGTGTTCCTTCTGAAGTCCACAACCATCTCCTTTGTCTTCTTCACATTGATGTGAAGGTTATTCTCTTTGCACCAGCTCTCCAGGTGTTCCTCCTCCTGTCTGTAGCTGGACTCATCATTGTTTGTGATGCATCCCACCACCACTGTATCATCTGCAAACTTTACAATATGACAGCCTGGATGGGTGGCTGCACAATCATATGTGAGCAGAGTGAACAGAAGAGGGCTCAACACACATCCTTGAGGAGAGCCAGTGCTGAGGGTAATGGTGGAGGAGGAGAGGTTGTGAATCCTCACTGACTGTGGTCTGTTTGTTAAGAAGTCTAGTACCCAGTTACAAATGGAGGGGCCCAGTCCAAGTGTAAATAGTTTGTCCATCAGGGTTTGGGGGATCATGGTGTTGAAGGCAGCTGTGAAGTCCACAAAGAGCATGACTGACGTATGAGTCCTTCTGATCCAGGTGGGTGAGAGCAGTGTGGACCACAGAGGAGATGGCATCCTCTGTTGATCGGTTCTCGTGGTATGCATACTGATGAAGGTCCTCGTTGATGGATGTTTTAATGTGAGTCATGACCAGTTTTTCAAAGCATTTTGCGACTATCGGGGTGAGGGCCACCGGCCGATAGTCATTCAGGCCAGTCACTGTGGAGCTTTTTGGGACTGGGATGATGGTGGCAGTCTTCAGGCAGGTGGGAACTGTTTCCAGGGCAAGTCAGGTGTTAAAGATGTCGGCCAGCACATCGCAGAGCTGATCAGCACATTCTTTCAGCACTTTCCCGGGTATGTTGTCCGGTCCAGTTGCTTTGTGAGGGTTGATCCTCCTGAGACTACCTCTCACTTCTGCTGCGGTCACGCTGAGACGCTCTTCATCTGGTGATGAGGTGAGTCTGGTGCTGGGTGGTCTGTTTGGGTCTTCAAAGCGTGCATAAAACTTGTTGAGGGCATCAAGCAGAGATGGGTCTTTGGGGCATTGTACACTCCTCCCTTTATAATCAGTTATGCACTTAATGCCCCTCCACATGCTCCGTGGGTCTTGTGAGGTGAACTGACCCTCAATCCTCTGTGCATAATTGGCTTTGGCCCTCTTAATGCCAGCAACCAGCTCAGTAATCTGGAGGAACTCATATCAGACTCAATCTGGAAAAGGATCATTAAGAACATTTACTCATCTTCAATTTGCCTGAGACACGCTGTAATTCAATTCAAGGTAGTGTGCATAGGCTGCACTGGTCCAAAGACAAATTGTCCAGGATCAAAGTTGACTTGGACCCAGCATGCAATTGTTGCAAACTAACCCCAGCTACACTCCTGCATACATTCTGGACATGTTCCAAACAGCAGACTTTTTGTCAATCTGTATTTAACACCTACTTTGGAATATGTGGCAAAACTGTACACCCATCACCACTCATTTCACTGTTCAGGGTGGTCCCTGTGGATACGTCCTTCAGCAGATTCACTCATTCATTCAACCAACCTTTATTTAGATACCGGTAGGTTAATCCCATTGAGCCTCAGGGACTCATTTACAAGAGAGACCTGTTTTAAACAATGAACACAGATATGATTGCCTTTGGCTCTCTCTTGACCAGAAGGCTGATTTTGTGCAACTGGAAGGACCCCCCCCCCCACCAACATATGTACATTGGATAAGAGAGGTGATGTACTACTGTATATCCATTTGGAAAAAACAAGACATACCCTGAAGGGTTCTGTAAAAAGATTCTGGGACACGTGGCAGCCCTTTGTGTTGTATGTGGAGAACTTGTCAGTACTTGTTTGATTTATTTTTATCTACCAGTATGTATGTGTGGCTGCACGGTGGCACAACTGGTAGAGCTGCTGCCTCTCAGCGAGCAGGTTGCCCTGGTTCAAATCCCGGTCTGGAGGCCTTTCTGGGTGGAGTTTACATGTACTGTACTTTCCGTACATGCGTGGATTTTCTCCGGGTACTCTGGTTTCCTCACACAGATCAAAACATGCATGTTAGGCTGATTGTAACTCTAAATTGTCCCTAGGTGTGAGTGAGAGAGTGAATTGCTGTTTGTCTCATTTGTCTCCATGTGTCCCTGTGATAGACTGGAGATCTGTCAGGGTGTCGCACAGTGATGGCTGGACTTGGGCACCAGTGACCCAAAAAGGAAGAAGTGGGTAAAGATACAGTAATGGATGGATATGTGTGGCTGATCTGGTGGGGGAGGGACGGGGTGGGAGTTTTTTTGTTCTTGTTCTGTCAATTTGTTCTGTGTGTTTTAAAAAATGCAAAAATCAATAAAAACACCTTGTTTAAAAAACAAAACACCAAAATCGGTCATTTATATACTCTTATATGTCTAGCATGCAACAGGTCCTTTCACAGGAAGCTATCTTACTAAATCCTTTATCTTTCAGCTCTACGTTTCAGAACTCATCACACATCCTTCTACTGTCTAGCTCTGTTTGACTTCATTTGTCTTCCAAACTCTGTAAATTACATAGTTCCTGCCAGAATAACTCTGTGTTCTGCGGACAATAGATGCCAAGCCAGCCACTTCCCAGCTGGTTTTAGTGGCCACGTGGCAAAAGACAAACAACTTATGACAGCTTGAAAACAAAACTCATTATCCAACAATTACTGCAAATACAGATATCTGGTGGGTTCAATTATTCTTGGATTACCGGTAACTGCATGGCATTTTCTTGGCCTTCAAATGTCCACGTGTCCTCATGAAGACCATTACTGACAGTTATATAAAGGTTCAGTGACATAAGAGACCCATTTTGTCAGTGTTAAGGCTGATTATGGTTGATGTTATTAGAGTGTCGCCATCATTTAGGGTTATATATGTGACCCTGCCATGCTAAGGCTCCAGGGAGCATTTGTTAGCTTGTTGCTAATGACTGGCTGTTTGATAGAAAGATGTTTTGATACCAGGTAAGTATTAAAAAGAACTAGTCTTTTACTTAACAACAACAAAGAAATTGACAGAGTAAGATTTTTATTACACCTAGGAGACTGTGTGATGTAATCAAGTCAAGCCAACTTTATTTATAAAGCACATTTAAAACAGCAGCTGTTACCAAAGAGCTTAACAATAACAATCAATGGGACTATGGTAATTTAATGGAAAAAAATTAAAAGTAAAGATACTCCCGAAAATTAATTAAAAGCATCAAAAGAAAACATAAAAACACAGAACAATAAAATATTACGGTAAATCAAATCCCACTGTCAGAGAAAACACGAGTTTTTAACAGATATTTAAAAACAGGAAGTGAAGTGTCCTGTCTAATGTTGGGGGGCAGGTTGTTCCAAAATTTAGGGCCCACTGTAATGAATCATGACACCCACGACTGAAAACGCCCAATCACCTCTCAGCTTCAACCTGTTTTTTGGGGGGTTAAAAGCAGCTGCATGTGGTCCCAGTAGCTCAGAGAGATAAGAGGGTGCAAGGCCATTTTTGCACTTAGGTTAGCAGGAGAATTTTAAAATAAATTCTGGTACATACAGGGAGCCAGTGAAGGGAGGACAACACTGGTGTGATCAAATTTAGGAGTTCCAGTTAATAGCTGAGCTGCAGCGTTTTGGATGAGCTGGAAACATGAAATGGAGACCTGATTGACCCCAACATAGAGTGCGTTACAGTCCAGTGGGGTAGTAATAAAGACATGGACTAGTTTTTCAAGGTCAGATCTGTTCAACAGCCTTAACTTGAAGACACTTTAATGTAATGGTACCTGTTAAGTTATAGCAGTGTAGCCTTTGTCACTGCTGAAGATTTCCTAAACATGGATGGATGGATCTGCTACTCAGCGCAGTAATGTCAGCAGTATTTGTTTCTGACGTCATGTTGTTAACTAGACAGCTATACCTGTCTACCTGTTAAACCATAGTGAGCATGTTGGTGTGCACACAGCAGATGAGCAAGTGATTGGAGTCACAGAAAGTTTTTATTTAGAAGCATATGTGTGCTAATCAGGCAGTAACGATCACTTTGCCTCCATGTTCAATGTTATAAGAAAGTTCATGCTCAATAATCCAGGTACCAAATCCAATAATTCTCAGTCGGGTCATCTGGACAGTTTCTTTTTTATAGAAACGTTTCACCCTCTATCTGGAGGGCTTCATCAGTCAGAGGACTTCCAGCAAACTGTTTCCCCCACCAAGAAGTAAACACCTTAAGTAGACCAACCAGTTTGCTGGAGCCAGGATGGCTCTATAAAGTACGTTTCTATATAAAAGAAACTGTCCAGATGACCCAACTGAGAATTATTGGGGTTCAATGTTATAGTTATCACGTTTGGTATGTTTAGACTAACTTGTTTCAGATAAAGTTTGGCCTCCAGTGATTGTAACATATGGTTGTTTGTCTTGCTCATGGAGAACTTCTGATTGGCTACTACCGCCTTGTTCACAGTGATGTGCATGTCAGTACCTTTTCTATCTGCTTTAGAGTCTGCTGCCAGTTATTACAGATGCCAAAATGACCTCTTAACTGTAGTACAACCCTAAAGCACACAGACCTCTGTAATTTGTTTGGGGGCTGGACTATTTAAAGGAACACACACACACACATGGATACACAGTAAAACACACACATGCCTTCTCCTCTTGGTCTGGTTAAGTTACCAGTAAGTACTGGAAACAGCATGTGAGCCTGTGTGTAATGCAGCCAGAGACGATCTACTCTGTAATATAGACCCTCTGCTTCGCCTGTACAAAGCAGCCAGGATATTAACCAATTACAGTGTTGGGACAGTTCTGTGTCCTCTCTCATGTTTTTCTAGTTTTAGGAGAGAACATGCACATATGTTTGCATGTTGCGTGAACGTTTGAAGAAGAAAAGCAAGGCCTAAAACCTAAATGGTTTCTAATCATAGTTCTCCTAAATCTTGATTTTTTTTTTCTGTTCCTAGATGATGCAGCTGTGTCAAAGCAGGACTTACACATTTCCTTCTTTCTAATTAAGTTATTTTTTTTGTTTGAAAAGTGCCTCCTAAAGTTGTGGAAATCATCCTGTTGTGTTTAAAGTACCATGAGATGATTCAAAGTTTATTTGCGCTTAGGAATGCGTGCTGTATGAAGAGCACAGTTTGATCATTTGACAGTGGACAGAATACTGATGGTGTATTCAGCCCAGAACTAAACATCTCTGAAGCACACTCCTTACTAACACTGTCGTGATTTTACACCAGTGATGTATGTTCCTGAAACAAATCCAGTTTCTATGATTCACATGAGCTACAGTCACATTCCAGTTTCTGTTGATGAAACTGAATCGATGAAAGCAGCAGCACTGAATGTCTCATCATCGTAAAGAGCCTTCTGCTGTACCATGGCAGTACACAGGGAGTTCAGATGGCCGGCCACGGCGGTGTGGAGAGCATATGCTCAAGTCGTTTGTCTTCACTTTGGAGCCGGGACGTGTGCACATTTTAGGACCCACGGTAACATTCAGGTCTTTTTTGAAAGTCTGAAAACAGCTGAACCTTTACAGTACAATGAAAAAAATATTTACATTTTCTTCTGGGGCAGCTGTGGCTGAGTGGTTAGAGCAGTTGTCCTCTAATGGGAGAGCTGGGGGTTTGAATCCACCAGCAGTTACATGCTGAAGTGTCCCTGGGCAAGACACTGAACCCCTCATTGCCTCTGAAGTGTGTCCCATCGGTGTATGGATGGGATAAAACACTGATTAGTCTTTGTACAGACACAGTAGAGTGCTATAAATGAGGGCATAGATTGTGTTGTAAAGCACTTTGAGTGTCTCGATAAGATAGAAAGGAGCTATATAAGTACAGTCCATTACCGTTCTTAAAGCTGCAGACATGTTGGGACTTTTGTCTAGCTGTCAAAGTTGTAACTAGTTCAACACAAAGAAACCGTCCTGAGGACCTGACTTAGCTTTGTTGGATTTTTTTTCATGGATTATTGAGCATGAACTTTGATAACTACAATTTAGTTTTCCTGCTTAGTTTTTATTGAAAAACAAGTCTGTCAGTTCTTACATTCTGTCAAATGTAATCTAAAAAAAATAAAAATAAAGATAGTGGTAAATAAATTAGTGTTTGTTGGCTTCCAGCGATTGTAAAAGCAGTTTTCAAACCACTTATCACTCAAACCTAATTTTTCTTAAGTGTTTAAACATGAATGAACATGATTTAGCTACAAGGACTTGCAAAAATTGGATATGTGAGTGCATGTAACACATTAGTGAAGGAAGATATAAGTTTGAGGTTGTTTTGGTGCTGGTGTTGGGCTTTAAATAGAAAGGCATCTGTGTGTGCGTATGTTTCTTTTTCCATTTGCAGAACACACCCATGGAGCTTCTGGTCAGCCTGCAACAACACAGCGCTTGTTAACCAATACTGAGTTAGGTTTGTGTGTGATGAAGAAACACATTGTTCCCAACAAAGTTGATCTATTTGTGTGAATGCTGTTGGACATTCACACTACAGTACTGTATTGAGATCCTGTTTTTCTTTCATTATTTCCTTACTTCCAGTGTATTCCTTACTCTTTTTTTACAGTCTATCTCCTGAAAATTTTAAGGTGTTTCAGCTATTTGATTATCAAAATGTTCAGCTCATTCAGGGCGTGGGTGCTATGCCTTTT
>JBBPBX010000692.1:0-27342 GCA_038048925.1 Garcialebias charrua | reverse complement strand
AATCAAGGGAACAGGGACATCACACAGGCTGGTTTGACAGCACACTGCTCAGACAAACACTTGACGTCAAGAGGCACATTGACAACCTTCCCCTCTCAAGCTTGCATTGTTTTCGAACCACAACAGGCTATCTTCATAACCTGGCATGTCATCTACTTTGAATATATAACATTTATTCTACAGTAATAACATATTTTTTTAGAAGAATGTAAAGAAAAGCATAAATAAGAAAGTCTCTTCTTCTGTGTTTTTGTTTCACCTGTTAAACAAGTATTATTTAAGAAAATGGAAAAATGCAAAACTTAGTACTTTTTACAATTTGGTTTCAAAACTCTTTTTTTACTTTAAACATTTGAAACTTGACCAAAGTTTGTTTTTCACCATTTCACTCTTCAAACCAGGACTATTTTAATCTAGACTAATAGAAGAATATATAAAACTAAGTTTTAAGTTTTTTTACTTTAAACATTTGAACGTTTCTCTAGTTCTCTTGTCAACTGCATAACCAGCTCGTCTCTCTCGCTGCAAAAAAGACATTACATTATGAAAAAATAAAATATTACTTGTCTAAATATAATGAATAGTAAAGATGCTAATACAGCTTCAGACACTCTAATTTGCTTACCTCTCCTCCATCTGGCAATGCTCAATCAGGTCCACAGCCTCAGCCCTGGTCAGCGCTTTTTTGTTGACCAATGCATTTATAGTTGCCTGTGTTACATAAAAATATGTTATTTGAAAATATCCAAATATTTATTTCATTCATAATACAGATTGATCACAAACCTTCCATTTTACTTAGCACTTTTATAACATTTATCCTTATTTCAGGCGCTGCTTCTCATTTATTCATACGCATCTGTGAAACCACTGGACATTCCACACAAAGGATATTTTTTAATTGTTTATATACTACTCATAGCCTTTTTTTTAGCCAATGACCATGAAGAAAAACATAAATAAAAGAGGATGACATGTATGAATTTGCAATGTAACTTAAGATATGTGCATAAGTGAATGTTGGTTTGTCATATGATGCACATGCAACAACACTTACTCACCTTATAGTGTGTCATTCCTTACTTAAGTACAGTATATGTTTTATTGTCCCTAAATAATTGTCATATTACTGTTGACTGAGGTAATTGATTAATGTTCACAATAAAATTTACACCTTATATGTAATCCAAATTCTGATTTTTGAACTTATTGAATACATTTAATTTTTAAATGTATTATTAATGATGAACTACATGTTAATGTTAAACATTTAATAATTACAACGGTAGCTTACCTCTGACAACATGACAACCAGCATGTACTTTATCCTGTCTAAAGAGATCATGCTCTGAACTTCAGATGACATGTCGTTGCAGCTGTCCATCAAGTCTGACAGGTATTTCATGATTCTGTCGAGTTGTGCCTCATCATCAATAAAGATTGGAACCCACCTTTCTTTCAATGTAAAATGTGGAGTCACTGTGCCGGATAGAATGTCCTTTAAAATAAAAAGACAAACGCAATTACTTTCTGAGGTCTCTTATTTTCCAACAATATTAGTAGAGCCTCCAAAGGTGATTTTGAATAAAAATTTACAGTTATCCATTTTGGTACTGTGTTTTAAAGTGATTGGCAAAATCTTTTATTTTTTAATAGATGTAAGTGTTACAAAGCAAATTTATTTAATGTGAAACAGTACACCAACCTTTTCATGTTTTATGTGAACAGAATGTTGTTGTAGTATTTTTGCTGCCCAATTCATCTTTTTCTTTGCTGTTACTAATTCCATTAAATGGTTACTTAATTTTTGCATCACAAACAACCAGTGTGTGTTGTTTTCTCATATAAGGGTATGTAATGAAGAAACAAAATATAGTAATACACTTAACTGAATTGTTAGAAACACCCTAAAAGTAATAGAAGTGCATTGTAAGCATTAATCTGTAATAGATCAACAAAAGTAAGGCCTTACTTTAAGACTATTCTCAACACCTCTCTGGTCTACAATGAAGTCCACAAGCTCTTCATTCCTTTCACGTCTTGCTTGAACTGCTTCAGCTGCTTTGTCCTAAATACAAATATTAATTTAATTTTTTTTCTCCATAATATAGAACTGAAATTTCAAAATAAAAGTGAAATCATACACAAAGTGCATTCCAAAGGATCTATCATGTATGTTATTTATGAATCCAACTTTGCTGAATTGCCTTGATGGTGTTCTTATTAACTGAATACTTACCCTGATGAACACAATGTGTCCAACACTGGCTTTACTTGTAAATATTTTATTTATGGTTATCGCTGTAACTCCAACATCTCTACTCCTACGTTCTCCTAGTATGCCGTCATAGAAATGCCATTGTTTGTCAGTTCCTAGTTTGTGGAATGCCACAAAGTGATTTCTTGAGGCAAAGTGATAAGTAGCAGCTGCTGGCTCAAACCTGTAAGATTGAGAATTGTTATAAACCAGATAATTATTTGATTAAGTTTGATACATTACTTTACAGGTCATCAGTCCATTGTGTTAACACTTCTTTCAAAGCAGAGTTATGAGGTTATTAAAAAACTTGCTTTAACATGATATTACCCCTTTAATGGTTGGTATGGGATAAAATCCTAATATTTTTATGAAAAAATATAAACAACTTATCCAATTAAAACAATGTGATTTTATGGATTTTTTTATATTCTATCTCTCACTATTAAAATTAACATATCCTTAAAATTATATACTGTTCATGTCTCATGACAAGGAATCATACTTATCTCATGCACTGTACATATATGATGCTTTTTTTTGTTGCCATTTTCTGATTAAAATGTTTTCAGTGCCAAGTAATATGTTGTGACAAATGATGGTGTATGTAATGTAAGTCTTACTTTCCTTCCAGAACTGACAAAATGGATGGTAGGGCTGTTGGATACAGCTTCTCAAATGGTTTGAAGAGTGTATGTGTTGTGGTTTCTGACCTGGACCAGGTCTAATGTGGTCCAGAAGACAAACAATGATGAAAAACTAACTTTGTGGAAGTTTCACAAATCAGCAAAACGTTTCACAAAGCTCAAACTTAGTTTTATATATTCTTTTATTAGTCTAGATTAATATAGTCCTGGTTTGAAGAGTCTAGGTCTTGTGGTTTCTGAGCTAGACCGGGTCAAATACGGTACAGTAGACAAAAAATGATGAAAAACAAACTTTGTGGAAGTTTCACAAATCAGAAAAACGTTTCACAAAGCTCAAACTTAGTTTTATATATTCTTCTATTAGTGTAGAACAATATAGTCCTGGTTTGAAGAGTCTAGGTGTTGTGGTTTCTGACCTGGACCAGGTCTAATGTGGTCCAGAAGACAAACAATGATGAAAAACTAACTTTGTGGAAGTTTCACAAATCAGCAAAACGTTTCACAAAGCTCAAACTTAGTTTTATATATTCTTTTATTAGTCTAGATTAATATAGTCCTGGTTTGAAGAGTCTAGGTCTTGTGGTTTCTGAGCTAGACCGGGTCAAATACGGTACAGTAGACAAAAAATGATGAAAAACAAACTTTGTGGAAGTTTCACAAATCAGAAAAACGTTTCACAAAGCTCAAACTTAGTTTTATATATTCTTCTATTAGTGTAGAACAATATAGTCCTGGTTTGAAGAGTCTAGGTGTTGTGGTTTCTGACCTGGACCAGGTCTAATGTGGTCCAGAAGACAAACAATGATGAAAAACTAACTTTGTGGAAGTTTCACAAATCAGCAAAACGTTTCACAAAGCTCAAACTTAGTTTTATATATTCTTCTATTAGTCTAGAATAATATAGTCCTGGTTTGAAGAGTGTATGTGTTGTGGTTTTTGACCTGGACCAGGTCTAATGTGGTCCAGTAGACAAAAAATGATGAAAAACAAACTTTGTGGAAGTTTCACAAATCAGCAAAACGTTTCACAAAGCTCAAACTTAGTTTTATATATTCTTCTATTAGTGTAGAACAATATAGTCCTGGTTTGAAGAGTCTAGGTGTTGTGGTTTCTGACCTGGACCAGGTCTAATGTGGTCCAGAAGACAAACAATGATGAAAAACTAACTTTGTGGAAGTTTCACAAATCAGCAAAACGTTTCACAAAGCTCAAACTTAGTTTTATATATTCTTTTATTAGTCTAGATTAATATAGTCCTGGTTTGAAGAGTCTAGGTCTTGTGGTTTCTGAGCTAGACCGGGTCAAATACGGTACAGTAGACAAAAAATGATGAAAAACAAACTTTGTGGAAGTTTCACAAATCAGAAAAACGTTTCACAAAGCTCAAACTTAGTTTTATATATTCTTCTATGAGTCTAGAACAATATAGTCCTGGTTTGAAGAGTGTAGGTGTTGTGGTTTTTGACCTGGACCAGGTCTAATGTGGTCCAGTAGACAAAAAATGATGAAAAACAAACTTTGTGGAAGTTTCACAAATCAGCAAAACGTTTCACAAAGCTCAAACTTAGTTTTATATATTCTTCTATTAGTCTAGAACAATATAGTCCTGGTTTGAAGAGTGTAGGTGTTGTGGTTTTTGACCTGGACCAGGTCTAATGTGGTCCAGTAGACAAAAAATGATGAAAAACAAACTTTGTGGAAGTTTCACAAATCAGCAAAACGTTTCACAAAGCTCAAACTTAGTTTTATATATTCTTCTATTAGTGTAGAACAATATAGTCCTGGTTTGAAGAGTCTAGGTGTTGTGGTTTCTGACCTGGACCAGGTCTAATGTGGTCCAGAAGACAAACAATGATGAAAAACTAACTTTGTGGAAGTTTCACAAATCAGCAAAACGTTTCACAAAGCTCAAACTTAGTTTTATATATTCTTCTATTAGTCTAGAATAATATAGTCCTGGTTTGAAGAGTCTAGGTCTTGTGGTTTCTGACCTAGACCAGGTCAAATACGGTACAGTAGACAAAAAATGATGAAAAACAAACTTTGTGGAAGTTTCACAAATCAGCAAAACGTTTCACAAAGCTCAAACTTAGTTTTATATATTCTTCTATTAGTGTAGAACAATATAGTCCTGGTTTGAAGAGTCTAGGTCTTGTGGTTTCTGACCTGGACCAGGTCTAATGTGGTCCAGAAGACAAAAAATGATGAAAAACAAACTTTGTGGAAGTTTCACAAATCAGCAAAACGTTTCACAAAGCTCAAACTTAGTTTTATATATTCTTCTATTAGTCTAGAACAATATAGTCCTGGTTTGAAGAGTCTAGGTCTTGTGGTTTCTGACCTGGACCAGGTCTAATGTGGTCCAGTAGACAAAAAATGATGAAAAACAAACTTTGTGGAAGTTTCACAAATCAGCAAAACGTTTCACAAAGCTCAAACTTAGTTTTATATATTCTTCTATTAGTCTAGAACAATATAGTCCTGGTTTGAAGAGTCTAGGTCTTGTGGTTTCTGACCTGGACCAGGTCTAATGTGGTCCAGAAGACAAAAAATGATGAAAAACAAACTTTGTGGAAGTTTCACAAATCAGCAAAACGTTTCACAAAGCTCAAACTTAGTTTTATATATTCTTCTATTAGTCTAGAACAATATAGTCCTGGTTTGAAGAGTCTAGGTCTTGTGGTTTCTGAGCTAGACCGGGTCAAATACGGTACAGTAGACAAAAAATGATGAAAAACAAACTTTGTGGAAGTTTCACAAATCAGAAAAACGTTTCACAAAGCTCAAACTTAGTTTTATATATTCTTCTATTAGTCTAGAACAATATAGTCCTGGTTTGAAGAGTGTAGGTGTTGTGGTTTTTGACCTGGACCAGGTCTAATGTGGTCCAGTAGACAAAAATGATGAAAAACAAACTTTGTGGAAGTTTCACAAATCAGCAAAACGTTTCACAAAGCTCAAACTTAGTTTTATATATTCTTCTATTAGTCTAGAACAATATAGTCCTGGTTTGAAGAGTGTAGGTGTTGTGGTTTTTGACCTGGACCAGGTCTAATGTGGTCCAGTAGACAAAAAATGATGAAAAACAAACTTTGTGGAAGTTTCACAAATCAGCAAAACGTTTCACAAAGCTCAAACTTAGTTTTATATATTCTTCTATTAGTCTAGATTAATATAGTCCTGGTTTGAAGAGTCTAGGTGTTGTAGTTTTTGAGCTAGAGCAGATTAAACCCGCTCAAGGTACTGAAAAATTAGTTGTAATGTCCCTTTAGTCATTTGCCGAATCGGAAGCTGGAATCGGAAGCTAACTTCAGCTTCGTGCCGTAGGTAGAGTACGTATTCCTCTACTGGGAATAATGGTGCTCATGTTAGTGTGTTCGAAAGAAGAGTGACTCCATACAAACATCACATGGCTTCACTTCTAAAATAAGTTGTTTTTCTAAAACGAATCCACATATTTCATCTAGAGACGTTGGCCCAATAGGTTCTTGTTATCAGTTTGTCTTTATTAGACTTCATTACTGTACAAGCCTGGACTTTAAAAAAAAAGATTTTTTTTTTTTACATTTTTATTCAATATAGTTTAAGAATGTAAGCTTTCTGTTTTGTTCCATAAATCTTTAATCTTCTCTTTTGTCACAGGGCAACAGCAGGAGCTGTGGCTGCCTTCCTGGATGCTTTTCAGAAGGTGGCTGACCTGGCTACCAGCTCCAGAGGTAGGACCTGCAGTAATGATGCTGTCTGGGTTAAATAGTAAAGTCTGTGTTGGTATTTGCAACTCTGTGATAGAAGTCCACCACTTCACCTCACTCTGTTAAGCTCGTTGGTGGCTGGTTGTTATTGATGGGTAATAAACATCAGTGTGCTGTTTAAAACTCAGTTGTTAGCTTTATTTTTACCTTTACCCTCTTTTTTTTTCAACTTTCTTTGGCCCCACCTCTGCTATATCTGGGCCCTCCAGCAGTCTGTTGTAATTCTGTGTTTGTTAGACTAATAAAGGGGGAGTGAGAGATCTCACCTGTCCATAGCTTGGACTCTTCCAGCCATGTGCTGTCCTATTAATAGGAACTGAAATGGACACACTCATTCATCACCTCAGTCACAGGAGTGATGATGAGAGGGGAGAGGATGGAGCTGAAAGGAGGTGGGGGAGTTCAGGGAGTCATCATTGTCTCCTTCGCTCTGTGAGCACATCAGTTTGATGTTAGTTTTAGCTTCAGTCAGCTGAAGAGCTCTGCATCACTTCTCTATTATTACTTTCTCTCCCTGTTCTTGGTACAGTTTGTGTTTTTAGATGGCGGCGTTGTAAAACAAATTTTTAAAAGATGTTTCCTTCCATACAAAAACAGCATCAAAAATAACCACAAATAAAACTAAAGATTTGAAGTGGTACATATTAAAGGTGAGTAAGACTGTTAATCGTCAAGCAAAGGTCTGTTGGCAGTCTTTATAAATGTTTGTACGTGTTTGAAGTTGTTGGCAATGAATAATAATTGTAAGAAAGTTCATAGAAAGTTCAAGAACCTTTATTAGCTCAAGTTCAGATCTGTAGATCTGATGAACTTTGAACTCGGATAGGAGGTACCGTACAGCTGCTCAAGGGTTTAAGCTTCTTCTTCTTGTTCTTTAACAGACATTTTATGTAGATAGCCCGATCTACAGACCTCAAATACATATTTGTAAAAGTAGTTCATTTTGAGACATGTATACAGAGTTTTTAATAAAACTTTTGGGAAACAGTCTATTTTCAGTTAAGCTCCAAATAATATTGCAACTATGACATGAACCTGTCTCCATAACGTTTATTATTATTTTATTTTTTTAACCTAGAATATTTTTGCTCTTATGTACTTTTAGACCAGGAACGAGTGGAATGACCCTCCACCCAGCGGCTTCGGATGTTATCAGTCCATTAAATGGCCATTATTACTGGTAGTTGTTATCATCCCCATATGTAGCGGTGAAACTGTCCAACCTACCTCCTAGCATGTTTAAAAGAACGTTATTTTTGTTATTATCGCTGTGAGTAGGCAGCGTATTTCCGTAAACCTGGAAGTGTGTGTTTTTTGTTTTTTTTTCCAGCTTTTATAACCCTTTTCCTAAACCTAACCTTACACCTGACCCAGAGGACCAACCCTAAACTTAACCCCCTTACCCTTGTGCCTAAACCTAACCAAGACCCTAAACCTAACGCCAGACCCTTTACTAAACTTTAACACGTAGCTAAAAACGGAGCTTGCTGTCATCGCTACCAACGTACCTTTAAACCTAGTAAGAAGTACAGGAGGTGTAGTCTGACTGCTACGGGGATGATAATAACTGATAATGGCCATTTAATGGTTGATAACGTTCGAAGCGGGTGCTCCACCTTGGGTCGTAGGCCTTCTCTGTCTTAAGAGAAGGGACAGTATGATAGAGCAGGAGATGGATCAGTGGATTAGGGCCTCTTCCTCAGTAATGAGGGTGTTGCTTTGGTTAGTTGTGATGAAGAAAGAGTTGAGTCAGTCAAAGCTGTGGATTTACTGGTTTGTCTACGTTCCAAACCTCACCTGTGGTCCTGAGGTTTGGATCAGGACCCAAAGAACCAGATCCTGGATACAAGCAGCTGAAATGAGCTTCCCTCATAGAGTGTGTGTGGAAAGGGGGGGACGGGGGGGAGGAGCTCCATCATTTGGGGGAAGCTCATAGAAGAGCAGCTGCTCCTCTGCATCAAAACATGCTGGCCTTGAAGTTAAACCATAACTACAAATTTAAAAAACACAACGACAAATCACACTCAATTAAAAGGAGTCAGCTGAGGAGGTTCATCTGATCTGGACACCTCCCTTTGGAGGTTTTTCAAGCAGTACAAGGCCCCGGGGCAGACCCAGAACTCTCTGGAGGGATTGTATATCTTAAAGGGGACCACACATGCAAAATTCACTTTTTAATGTTTTTTTTTACTCAACTTTGGGTATTTACTTCATAAAAAAACAGTCCTAAGGCCAAAAAAATGCACCCAGTGGTTTATTTACTCTAAGTAGATTTATTTTACTGTGATAATTTAGGTTTCGTTTTGAAATCAATCGCGCTTGTGACGTCACAAGCGCTAGGACAACCCACCACAACATGAGTCCAGCCCCTCACCTAGCAACCCCTGGTTAGGCTCAACCCACTTCTGTATTAAACACATGACTGTTGTTTTTCATGATTTCATCTCATCTTTTGTTTATATGTTCTTAATTTCATGTGTACAGCACTTTGTTGCAGCTGTGGTTTTTTAAATGGCTTTATAAATAAAGTATAATTGTTATTTTTATGTTTTAGTTCAATTTTTAGTGTATTTGCGATCGCTCCCAACGCGCAGCCGGCAAAAATTAAACGAGCGGACCCCCGGCGTAGGGACCGGCGGCAACGGGACCCTCTTCTGGCGCGATGGAGCGGAGCTTCAACTGTACAGCCTCGCTGCTGCCTCGAAGCAGCCTCACAGCAGCGAGGACCTTCTCCTTACGGATTAATTTACGGGAGACACTTGGTGAACTTTGTGTTGTCTTGACTGGAACAGCGATAACTCCCAAAATCTCCGCGTGCAACGAGCGGAGCTGGCGAACACCGGAAGAGGAACAAGCTAACATTAGCTTCGGATTCGGGTGGTCTCATGCTAAAAGGAGCAGCAAATTGCGGCGCGCTCAGACGGGTTTCGGTAAGTTATCTTAAGCTAACACTAACAGTAAGTCAAATGAGTAATAAAAAAAGAGCTAATTTTAAAACAACAACACATTACAGATACTGGCTGTTACAGAGGGCGTAAACAGATCGTTGAAGGGCGTGGACTTCAGAACTTGTATCAGAAACCGGTCGTTCAAAACGAAAGTTAAAAATGGCAGAATTAAAAAGGGTATAATTAATTATCTAAGAATTATTTTGTGTATTAAAATGAATTAATATTGTCAAGATAGCACACAGACATAACGTAAAAATTTTAAAGACATATATGTGGTCTCCTTTAAGTTGCTTGTCTCCACCATTTTATACCTTTTGTTTTTTTTTATTTCAGCAGTTTTGGCTGAGTGTGAAGTGCTTTGCTTTAGCTGATTTATTTGTTGCCAAAGTGGATTAGACTCTTTTTTATTAAAGATAGTTCAAGTTGTTTGGTTGGCTTTGTCAACAATGGGTTTTTAAAGAAGTAACCTGAACACACCTTTTTGTTGTTATTTGTTGAAGAAAGGTTTACATATTAATTTTCTGCAGTCAAGTTGAGAAAACAAAACTTCTGCCTTGAATAAATCAAAACCTTAAAATGCCTACATTTTTTAACTGTTTTTTTTTTCTCAACATATCTTGTCCTTACTGTGCTTTGAATCCAAACATCCAAACAAATAAAATCATTATATTTTATATGTTGACTAAAAAAGCAAAACATAAAAATAGAATTAATCGTCTTAAATTATTATTTTTCTTTGAATCTGTACAAATACTCATAGCGTTAACATATTATGCACCAGTAGAGTTGCTGCAGTTCATAGATACTGTGATTTCTCTGATCGATCTAATTGTTAGATTTGATTTAAAACTCGTGAAAATTTTATTGATAATACACAAAACATTTTAATCCTGACTTAAAAGACATATTCAAACATTAGGCCACAAAAACCAAGGGCCTCCTTTGCCTGGGGAACTGGTTACCTAGAACATGTGACGCTGTAGGATCTGAGTCTCAGTTGATTTGATTTGAAAGTGCATTGATGTCATTACACAGTTAGCCACAGATAGATACGTCTGGCTGTGTAATTTTACTAAAAACAATCGTTTTACTTGATGTGATCATTTTCTTTTTGCTGAAAACTTTTATTATGTTACACAGACTCAGAGTAAAGCTTATGTCAATATAATAAGCTATAAGTTAAAACAAACTATGTTTTTGTGATAAAATACAGTTATTAAATTTAGTTCAACTAAAAACGTTGAAAAAGCAAAATAGCACACCAATTTTTTGGTTTATCTCCTGACGTTTTAACATCCCCAACTCCAAAATCTTCAATGATAATGCAGCGATGCGACTCTAGAAATCATTTTAGATAAAAGAACAATTCTTTGAAGACTCTACCCCATCCTGTAGACAATTACCACCTGCTGAATTAACACCAGTCTAGTGTGCACTTTCTTTTTTCACAATTTTCTATTTGTGTCTGTAGCTTGAAGGTTTGAAGATGTACTCAAAAGTGTAAAATGTCCTTTCTCCAACAAATTGAAACTGTGCTGGTCATTGATGAAGAAGACAAAGCTCCACTGAAACCATGAAAAATATCAAATAAGTAAAGGTTAGAAAGCAGAAATGGAAAACAAGCAGCGATACAAAAATAAGTCAAAAGTCAAAGTCAAAGTCAACTTTATTGTCAGAACTGCAATATGTACAGGACATACACAGGATTGAAATTGCGTTTCTCTCAGTCCCTCGGTGCAACAGTAACCATTTAAACACTAAAACACTGAAACATTTAATAAACATAAGCATAAAATAGTAAAAGTGTAACACTGTCCTGAGTTTTTGCATAGTAGTATAAAAGTATGAAAATTTACACCAACACTAAAACTAAAACACTAAACATTTAATGAACATAAGCATAAAATAAATAATAAAAGTGTAATACTGTCCTGAGTTTTTGCATAGTAGTATAAAAAATATAAAAAGTATATCTATAAAATAAACTGAAGGTTCTAGCATTGACATTTGCAAAGAGTGGCAAAGCAGCATATGAGTTAATGTACACAGTATATGTATGAGGTAGTAGTTGATGTTGGTATAGAGGCAAAAGTGGCATATGCAGTAAGGCACATTGGGCATCCTTAAATAAGGCTAGTCAGAGAATACTGTATATGTATCAGCAGTGGTGTAGATATAAAAGTAGTGTAAATGTAAACAGTAGTAATAAATGTAAACAGTAGTAATAAATGTAAACAGTATTAATAAATGTAAACATTGAATGTAAACAGTAGTATGTAAACAGTGAATGTAAACAGTAGTATGACTATAGGCAGTGATGTAATACAAACATTAGTGCAAATATGAGAAGTAGTGCAAACTGAATGAGCACATGACCGAGAGTTTAGTGAATAACCCGTTTGATGACACAGAGTCTAGTGTTAAAATCTTTGTGTTGTGTGGTAATGTGTGAGAAAGTTTTTTGTGTTAAGGCAGTTCAAATGGGAGGGGAGGCAGAGCAGGCAGTGTTTAGCATTCTGACTGCCTGATGAACAGAGCTGTCTCTCAGTCTGCTGGTTCGAGCCTGGAGACTCCTCAGTCTCCTCCCTGATGGCAGCAGGCTGAAGCAGCTGTGTAGTGGGTGTGTGGGATCACCTGCCATGCAGAGGGCTTTCCGAGTGAGGCGGTTGCTGTGTAAGTCCTGCAGTGAGGGGAAGGAGGTGCCGACAATCTTCTCAGCTGCTCTCACGATGCGCTGGAGGCTCTTGCGGCAGGATGCAGGACCCTGTTCGTTCTTTCTTTCCTGTTCTTAACCCTCTTCTTTCATCAGCAGTTTATCGTTTGTGTGGATCCTTTTGTTGCTATTTTTTCTTTTGGATAAAATAAATGGTTTCATAGTTTTTTTCTTTGCATAGTTTGTTTTTGTGTGTCTGCTGTCTGTGCACTCTTGTGTTCATGCATATCCACAAAACTCATTTTTAATATTTTACTTATCAAATGAGGGGCCCTGGCGACAGACCTTCACACACTGATTATCTAATTTCAGACAGGGCTCAGGACACAAAGACCAGAGTTTTACATGGATGCTATTAAATATTGTTGAAATAAATCTACATTTCACTAAACTACTAACAAATACTGTAGTTGTTAAGCACTACATTTACAAAAATTCATATGCTTCTGATTTCAGCGCTATTTAAATCCCTCTGAGACGGTGGACATTGGGAGTACAGCATTGCTTGTTGCTACCAGAAACACTTAAACAAACAAATTGTTTATTTTTGATAGTGTGTAAAACTTCAAGAGGTTTCTCTCATCCTCACATCATACACAGCTGCTTCTATATGACCATCAAACCCTTGCACCATCTTAGGCACTTCATTCAAAGGAGTTTAAACCACAGAACGAGATGAGAAGATGCTGTGCTTTTGAACGTTTCACGTTTTAAAACGGAGATACCGGTACATTAAAACGGGAAAACACCATCTGTAGAAACCAATTAATGTGACGGACGTTTAAAGTTTGGTCAGTGACAGACAGGTGGAAGATAAAAAAAAAACATTCACACGTCAACACAGCACATTTCTCACATCACCTAAATGATGAGAGTTTTTGACAGTTGTTAAAAAGGAGCTTGTGTCACACAGGTTTGACAGCAATTGGGAAGCTGCCTCCACATGAACTGTGTGCGTGCACGTGTGTGTACACTGTGTGTCTCTGTGGTAATATTAATCTGAGGACTCTGTCAGCTGCTGGAGGGATGACTGTCTTTAAACAAGTCTGAGTTTGTAGTAATGAGATAGACACCTGCCACAAAGCCAGCATGTAGCAGCTTGTTGGTTCTGTTTGGACTTGAAATATTATCCAGGTTCTGGGATTAAAAAGTTACAACAGCTTCTATCCTGTCTGTTGGTTGACGTTTTTTTTTTTTCTTCTACATCTATATTTTAATGTCTCTCATTCTTATGCCTATTTTCTGACGTGACCTGTTAGCAATCAGCACTAGTAACAATGGGACAGGGATTGTTGAATTTCCACTAGAACCAGTAGTACCAACCAGGCTTAGACAGCAGAAGCAACACAGTATGCCTGAGAAGGTAATAAAATGAATCTGGTTTCCTATGGAGAGCCAGAGGGTTATAGACTAAAGTGTTTCAGATGTGCTCATGTGCTGGCATGCAACACTTAAGTCTTTGATCAGGTAACCTATATATCTATCACAATCCTAATGTTATAGTGTATGCAGGGAATATTTTTGTTGTTATGAGGATTTTAACTAATATTCTAGTGTAAATTTTAATGGTACATCTTGAGATTCTCTTTCCAAGTTTTCAGTTCCATGTTGGTCAGCTTCTCTCTGTTTGCGATAAGATAATTTTCTATCTTTGTGACCTCTATAGTCTGCCTACAGATTCAGTTTATTGCAAAGTTATTTATGACCTCTAAAGTCTGCCTACAGAGTTAGTCATCAACTGCAGAGCTTCTCATTCTCAGAAGAGCCTCAGCTCATCTCAGGCCCTTTGTACCTGGAGTTAAACTCCAATAGTAACTTTCAGTCAAGAGGTGATGATGTTTATCTTTATTCAGTGGCGTCAGTGCATTCATCAGTTTTACAGGCTGTGACAGAGCGGCTGGTGTTTTCGTTTTGTGTACAAAGTACGATATGTTTGACGGTTTTGTGATGTCAAAATCTGGTTTAGAACATCTACTGTTGTGGCAACTTCCACAATAGTGGCTTTGGGTGCTTTAATGTATGTTATGCACGTGGTTGTGACAGGGTTATGTCAGCATACACATCTTCTGTTCTGCAGCTCCGCCCCCTGCTGTGTGTCCGCTCGAAGCGCTTCAATATTCTGTGATTATATGTTAATGAAACATTTTAAAAATATAATAAAACCATAGAGCACTTGTCCAACAACACAAAAAACAGCAGAAATCATCAGAGCTTCACGAAGCAACGTTGGACATGATTTAATTCGCTCGTGACTTCCTCTTTCTGTCAGTGCAGGTCTGGAATGCTCCGCCCCCACTACATGTCCTGTCTGCGCTGCGAAGTTCTGTGAATTATATGTTAATAAAACGTTTTTAAAAATATTATAAAACCATGGAGCACTTGTCCAACAACACAAAAACCAGCAGAAATCAGCAGAGGTTCACGAAGCAACGTTGGACATGATTTAATTCGCTCGTGACTTCCTCATGTCTGTCAGTCGATGTCTGGTATGTCTGGAATGTTCCGCCCCCACTACATGTCCTGTCTCTGCGCTCCGAAGTTCTGTGTTTATATGATAATATAACGGTTTAAAAAATATAATAAAACCATGAATCACTCGTCCAACAACACAAAAACACCCTGAAATCAGCAGAGCTTCACCAGCCACTTTGGACATGATTTAATTCGCTCGTGAGTCGTGACAAATCAATTTCCTCATTCCTGTGAGTGAAGGATGAAGCGATCACTTGACTTTTGGCAAAAAAACAAAATAAAAGTCCAGCTCTGGGATGAAGAAGGGATATTTAATACATTTGTGTCACATACAAAACAGTCCTGCATCGCTTTGCAATCCTTTGAATGAGAACGAGCCGCGGCGCTGAGGCTGGGACAGGCGGGGGCGTGGGTTGGGGCGTGACAAACAACTCTGTTTTTATTGGCTGGTCATTGTCCGGGTCACTCTGTGTTTTTAGTGTTTTTATAAATGCTGATAGAGAAGCAAGGGGACTATAGTTTTTTTCAGAGATTACTTTGTCTAACATCAGTTTGTCAGTAGATAGTGACAGAGTGAAGAAATATGTTAAAAATATATTGTTAGAAAAGTTACAGACTACATTACAAAGTTACATAGTGCAGCTTTAACAGATGCAGTTTTTATTTTATTTTATTTTATTCAGGATAATATTTGCTTATTTGAATACATAATTTCTGATAATTCTTGTAATTATCTGGTAATTTTGTCAGAACGGTTACCGGTAAGTATTCATGAGACAGAACATCAACATATTGACTGGCATTATACGTGGTTTGACAACAATTGGTTTAAAATTGACAATATATACTGTATACTGTATAATGCTACTTAAAAACTGGATAGAAAAAAAAACTCTTGACGGAGGACAGTTACAAAGCTGTTTGTGTCTCATTGTTGTGTTCTAACACCTAGCCAAGGCGATGGGTTGTAAATCTCAGGTGTTTGTAAAGATTTATTTTGACTGTTTCAGAGCAAAATGTGTCACATTTGTCATCAGCCATACCCATTAATGCTATTAAATCACTTCTTTACACATCATTTTTCTATTTTTGATATGGGTATTGATGCCTTGCAGTTGACCTGATGTGTTCCTTATACAAATTGGTAATGCTTATCCAAAACTTAACTTTAAAATGCCAACGTTTTACTGACAGGTATCCAGGTTTGTAAACCCAACCTGAACACAAGACTTTTGTAAACCAGGGTTTATTTATTTCGGTTTGGAATTATTTCTCTAAGCATGGTCTGTGTGTCTAACCAAAGACAGAGCTCCATACATTGCCATGGTTAAAAAAAAGAAGTCTCTTTCCTCTCTTCCCCTGTCAGTGGACTCTGTTACAGAGCAGCCTTAGAGTCTGAACTGAGCCACTGTCTCAGGACCTTCTGTAAGACATCTCTGTTCCCTTTTCCACTTTCAGTCCAAGACAGCCAAAGCTGTGCATGCTTCCTGTCTTCTAGACCCTGTTCTTAGAAGAGCTCTGTGCCTTTCAGTCAATCCAC
Source organism: Garcialebias charrua (assembly GCA_038048925.1). NCBI lineage: Eukaryota > Metazoa > Chordata > Actinopteri > Cyprinodontiformes > Rivulidae > Garcialebias > Garcialebias charrua. The sequence goes on along the minus strand of JBBPBX010000692.1, from coordinate 11,010 downwards.
TCTTAGTTCATGTTCACCTAGTGCCCATTCTGAGTGTCTTATAGATCTCTCATCTCTGCAATCAATAAATTGACCCGTTCACGACCTGAATACACACACTTACACATATAATGTACCGGTACATGTAAACAATCAGCTCATAAAGAGACCAACTTCTACAGTCTAGCTGAAAAAGGTATTTGGTATGCCAAACTCACTGACAAAAAAAATAGCATTTTTGAATGTTTCAGGAGAGTGATGATGACGATGCATTTTTGTGTTTGTTGGAGTCAAAATGTCAGTGAATCATCCGAGCACTTGAGTACACAAGTGTTTGTGTGTGTTAATGCTGTTTGCTCTGTTTTTGTTTAAACATAAACCCGGTTAGACGAGTGAGCTTTGGAACTGGAACATCTGACATGCATGCAAAGCCAAATTCAAAACACATTTCTCTGGAAAATGAATTTCAGGCTTGTGCCTTTGAGCAGCTACGGTGAAAATCCTAAATAGCAAAACAACTCACTGAAAGAGATCACCAGTACCTTGTAAACTCCCCCCACCCCTATACAACAGAATTTAAAGAGTAGATAAAAAGAAACTAAAAATGTGTCCCTTATCTTACTCAGGTTAGATGCAAGTCAGATAACCTGATTTATTTGCAGTAAACACTCTGGACGTGACGGTTTATGATGTCACATAAATCAACAACAACAACAACAACTTGGAGACAGAAACAGCCCTGACGAAACAGCTTCATGTTGTTACTTTACACCAGCTGATTTATTTGTTTTCGTTCACCTTTTTTTCTTAGTTGCAACATGTTCGTGTTCCTGTTAACCTGAGCCACGTCTGCTCTCTCTGGTTTTCCGTAACACACAAGTTGTAGGCGGGTGTGAGCGTGCGAGTGTTTTCTGAGATATTTGCATCCATCGTCTGTGTGGTAATTTATTTACTCTTAGTCACATCCCTTGTGTCTAGTTGTGAAACGTGAGTCTGTTTGTCAGTATGAGGCTTTTCTTTTTAGTGTTAACATCAAATACTGTATGTGAACTCAGGACTACAGTATAATCCAGCAGGCAGACTGACCCTACACAGCCTTTGTTATTACCGGTAGTTCACATGTCGATTCACAACATGTGACGTGTAAAATGTAACATTCATCCTCAGGGCTCTGCCTGACAAGCTTTGTTCTAGATTAGGTTTGAAACTGCTGCCTCAGTCAACCTGTTATTATTATTTTAACACTTTGACAACTTCTGGAGTAAAACCTCAATGACTTGTTGTACCAAAAGAGCAGAAACTAAACCAAATCCATTCAGTTCAGTTGTGTATCTCCAAGTCTTCGTGTGAGTTAGTTCGCTGTGGCGACACCCGAGGAAGGGAGCAGCTGAAAGAAGAAGACAGAGAAAAAAATGAAAGTTATTGCCATTTTCTTCATTTTTACAGGGATAATTTATGATTATATGTATTTTATTATGCCTTATTTCAGTTTCCCTTGGCCCTTTTTTATTATGTTATTCATTTTTTCCTTATAGCTTTTCAACCCCACCTCCTTTATGGGTCCCCCTGCTGTCAAAGCCAGGTGTGTTCAGAGCTGGTCTGTGACAGTAACACCAGATCGTTTTCTCTTATCATTGGGGATGTTCTTTAAACGTTCTTGAAGGACAGCGGGGAAGCTGTAAGATAGCCAAAGAAAATATCAGAGCTAAATTATAAAGAATAAAACAGTTGAAAGTCCTGATAGTGTTGCTCAGAATGACAAATATTACGGTAGATCAATCCTACTTTAGCTCACCATACAGCTTTCTTTTATACAATCAAGTTGTACGTCCAGTGTTTCAGATAATTGATGGGGAATATTCAAAGTTAAATTCTGTTCATTCATATGAGTCCTTCAGCAGGTTGAGTCAATGAGTCTGGATTGTTCCCATATACAGTGCTGACTGTAGCGCGCTGCATGAATGATGCGTTTGTGAGAAGTGTGGGCGCTCAGGCATGCAGAAGGGCGTGGGGTGACGTTGGGAAGAAAGTTCCCTCTCTAACTCTTTTTTACACACACATACACACACACACACACACACACACACACAGTCAGACATCCTGGTGGTAGATGTGATCTGGTGGTCATTATTGCAAACAAGGCTGAGTTGCGTTGCACTGACAAACACTTCAGTCTCTGGTTTAAATTATCACCAGTGTGGCACAAACCGGAGACCTCGGTTTGTCTTTGCAGGGAAAGGAAAAGTCGCTGGAATGTCCACATATTAGGTGCAAAAGGTTAAAAAACAGACTTTGTTGATATATTTTATGTCCTGTTTGCTTTCAGGGAAGTGATAAAAGAAGCTCTTCGTGTATCTGCTAACATTATCACAGGTTGCTTCTGTGTTCACAGCTTTATCAAGAAAAAAATACTTGAGATTAACTCATTTCCCAACAGAAACTAAAAGATTGTCATTTTCAGAGTCAGAGAGTCAGAGAGTATTTATTGTCATTTGCACCGCATGTAGTACATGTGATGAAAACGAGATTATGTACACAGGGTCCCAGTTACATCCAACAACAAATGCAAGAGAAAAACAATAATAACATCTAGGATTAACTAAGAGAGACATCAGCTAGTAATACACTAAGCCCTAATGTAGTAGAAAAACATCATTATAAACAGCAGCACGAACATGAGTCATTATGAGCAGATGGGTCATTATGAGCAGATGGTCACAGATGAACGCAGCAACAAGAAACAGATCAGTATCAACATGATGTGACATTTTGCAGTGTTTATTCTTATTATTTATTTATTCATGAGTCTGACAGCCTCAGGGTAGAAGCTGTTCCTCAGTCTAGTGGTTCTACATTTGATGCTCCTCAACCTCCGTCCCGAGGGGAGTGGTGCAAAGAGTGAGTGTGCTGGGTGAGTGAGGTCTTTCATGATGCAGGTGGCTCTTTTTCTGCATCTGGAGGTGTAAATGTCTGTGATGGTGGGGAGACTGACTCCCACAGACTTCTGTGCAGCCTTCACCACTCTCTGTAGAGCTTTCCTCTCTGCAACTGTGCAGCCTCCATGCCACACATTGATGCTGGAGCACAGGATGCTCTCCACTGCACACCTGTAGAAGGAGGTGAGGACTGAGCTGCTCAGACCAGCTCGTCTCAGCCGTCTGAGGAAGTAGAGTCTCTGATGACCTTTCTTGATCAGGCTGGTGGTGTTGTTGCTCCAGCTGAGGTTATCATTCAAGTGTACACCCAGGTACTTGTAGCTGGAGACCACCTCCACCGCAGATCCACCTATGTACAGTGGGGTGTGGGTGTGTTTGTTCCTTCTGAAGTCCACAATCATCTCCTTCGTCTTCTTCACATTCATGTGAAGGTTGTTCTCTTTGCACCAGCTCTCCAGATGTTCCACCTCCTGTCTGTAGCTGGACTCATCATTGTTTGTGATGCATCCCACCACCGCTGTATCATCTGCAAACTTAACAATATGACAGCCTGGATGTGTGGCTGTACAATCATATGTGAGCAGAGTGAACAGAAGAGGGCTCAGCACACATCCTTGAGGAGAGCCAGTGCTGAGGGTTATGGTGGAGGAGGAGAAGTTGTGGATCTTCACGGACTGTGGTCTGTTTGTTAAGAAGTCTAGTACCCAGTTACAGATGGAGGGGCTTAGTCCAAGTGTGGATAGTTTATCTATCAGAGTTTGGGGGATCATGGTGTTGAAGGCAGATGTGAAGTCCACAAAGAGCAGACGCACGTATGAGTCCTTCTGATCCAGGTGGGTGAGAGCAGTGTGGACCACGGAAGAGATGGCGTCCTCTGTTGATCGGTTCTCGCGGTATGCATATTGATGAGGGTCCTCGCTGATGTTGACGGTTGTCTTGATGTGGGATTTTGCTATGATTTCATAAAAAGCTTTAATTAAAGAGAGTGGTGAAGGCTGCACAGAGGTCTGTCGGAGTCAGTCTCCCCTCTATCACAGACATTTACACCTCCAGATGCAGGAAAAGAGCCACCTGCATCATGAAAGACCCCACTCACCCTGCACACACACTTTTTGCCCCACTCCCCTCAGGAAGGAGGTTGAGGAGCATTAAGTGTAGAACCACTAGACTGAGGAACAGCTTCTACCCTGAGGCTGTTAGACTCATGAATAAATAAATAATAAGAATAAACACTGCAAAATATCACATCATGCTGATGCTGATCTGTTTTCTTGTTGCTGTGTTCATATGTGACCATTTGCTCATATAGACTCATGTTCGTGCGGCTGTCTGTTTGTAATGATTTTGTTTTTCTATTACATTAGTGCTTAGTGTATTTCTAGTTGATGTTTTTCTTAGTTAATCCTAGATGTTATTACTGTTTTTCTCTTACATTTTGTTGTTGAATGTAACTGGGACCCTGTGTACATAATCTCATTTCATCACATGTACCACATGCGGTGCAAATGACAATAAAGATTCTCTGACTCTCTGACTCTCTCTGACTCTGACTCTGACTCTTAAAATCCTGGTGTAGATTCATCCAGGGTGGGGTATTCGTGTCTAATAAAATATAAAGTAAGTAGACTTCTTTGTTATTATTATTTTTTACTGTCTTTCATTTCTCCTCGTAGGAGTGGTCTTAAAGTTAACATTATCCTTCCATAGACTTATAGTCATTTTGTGGATCACTTTCTTACCAAAACTGATTTTGTTTTTTTATGAACACAAAGAAACATAAAACAGTCTCAGCTTGAGTCATTATTTTTAAGAAGTTGCTTATTTGAATCTGGTCACTAATCATTCAGTTGTGATTTGAACATCTCTGTAGCAATGCTTGAGTACTTAAACTACCGTGATGTTTTTTCCTCCTGTTCTCACTTAGTGTCAGACATCATTACCTCCTGTTTACAGACGCCAGGTGTTCAGAATAACATTATGCAACATGGTTCAGATTGCTATTGGACTTTTGTTTTTTCAGCTTAGAGACTAATTAAAATAGATGACTGATATAGCTATTTATATATTGAAAATTGTTAAGGTAAAGAAAGGAATTAATGTACCGGTACTGTAGTTGTAAAAAGTTAGAAAATCAAGAATAATAACAAAACTGTTTTTTTCTTATGTAAAATTAATAATATTCCATAGGTTTTCTATAGATGTTTTGACAACATGATTACAAAACGTTTTTCAATGTATCTATTACTGTAGTAGCTAATCCTTTAGGTTGTCAATAAGTGTAAGCTGTTCTTCTACTAACTTGAATTACCGGCATTTTATTGTATGATCTGTTCCTGTTTTCTACCATTTATGTTTTTTTAATTAACTGAAATTAAAATTGGTGTTAATTTTTGTAATTGATATTTTGATTTGCAAATCTTCTCCGTTCACATTTTTCTTCAGTGTTTTTAAGTTTTGTTTCTGAACTTTGATTGTAGAAAACTAACATGACTCAGACATTAGTTGGGCATTGCAGTGAAAGTGTGACCTTCTGTCCTCCTTACTGTGAATGATTAATAGAGGCATGAGACTTTGTGTACATCTTGACCATATGCTCATACCGGTGAGTGTTCTCATTTCTGCTCACCATAAAAATACACGTCAGCACTAAAGTAACCAACCAATTTAGTCTATTGCTAGAGGCCTTTAGTAAATTAATTCTGCTTCTGTGTTGTGTATATGTGTCAGACCAGACAAGGAAGATTAGCTGGAAAGTGGGGCAACAAAGTCCAAAAAAAGAGAGAGTAAAACAGGTCAGGGAAATCTATCCTTTAATTCTCTCTTTACTCTTATGTATTTTTGGCCTTCTCAGGACATGCTTAAATCCCCTCATTTTTGTCTTTGGCATAGATTTGTAAGGAAATATTATATTTTAAGTCTAACAAGGTTGAATCAGGTCCTCCGGATGGGTTCTTCTTTGTTGAAACATTTCATCTTTCATCCATTCATCAATGCAAAGCGGGCAGGATCATTACTGGTCTTTTTGCCTGCAAGCCACTTTTCCCATTGTGGTCCTTGTTTGCCCAAAATCGGACTTGAATTTTGTTAGAGTATCTTGGCACTGCTTATAGGTCCAGATGTAACTATGATGTGTCAGTATCTCCGATATCTCTCAGTAAATGTGTTCATTTCTTGTGGTGCCGTCCGTCAACACAATGAGGAAATGGAGGTTCAGATGTACAGTAGTTTGCAGTTTTGCTGGGTGGGATATTTGGTGATGTAGTTCTGCTGGCCAATCTATGGCTGCTGTCTGATTACATCAAAATCAGTCCCTTAGAGCAGCCTGCTTGGAGCAGCCCACTTGGAACCTCAAAAGGTGTGGTCTCATAAACCGAGCTGAGTGAGGGTGGATACCGACAATGAGGAGGCCCTTAACTGGTGTTGTGTGGAGCCACTGAGAGTTGAGACAGTAGCAAAGTGCCACTAGTGGATCAACCAGTTTGCTGGTGACAGCCAAAACTAGTTGTTGACATGTAAAAGGAAGACCATCAGCCAAACAGAAAATAGTTAGTGCCCTGATGGCTGCTTGCTTTTCACAGATGGCTGAGTGATACTCGCAATAACAGCTTTGTAAGAAGGGGACAGTTGAACACGGAGGCCTCTGCTCCTGTTTAATGATGAAAGGGTTCTCTTCACAAAGATTGATTCATTTACTCCTCTCTCATGTTCCTCTCTATCAAGGATGTGAACATCTTCATCCCTGAAAGAGTGACCGCTGGCCTGGAGATGAGTGTAGACTTCTCAGTCCTGGCCTGATGATGTTGCTCTTCTGTGCTGGGCCATCCTTTTGGCCAGTGTTTGCTTTGTTTCCCTGGTGTATAACTGATCACAGTCCTACTGGCACTAAACAGCATACACAAAATCACTCTGTTTATGCCAGGAGACTGGAACTTTGTGATGACCCAGTCTTTACAGTTATGTATTTTGGGGTTTCAAAGTCACTTGGACGTCATGTCGCTTTGGCCAGGTGGTGGTCAGTTGACAGCTAAGCTCCTCTCTTCACCCGAGTGTCCAAAGCAAATGGCTAAAAATAGACCCACCTTAGTGCCTCTCACCATGGGTAACTCCAGAGTGGAATAAGGTCCAGTCCCTCTCAAGGAGATTGGTTCCTAAGCCCATGCTGTGTGTCAAAGTGAGCCCAACTATAGTCAGTATCTCGCAACCTCACCCACAAGCTCAGGCTCCTTCCCCGCCAGAGAGGCTATGTTCTATGTCTCAAGCCAGGGTCACAGTGCCAAGCCCCTCCCACCCTTCAGCCACTGCCCACCCAACTTTTATGGCCACTCCTGCAGGTGGTGGGCTCACAGGAAGACCATCTTGCCCATGTTGCTCATTTGTCCTGAGCCCTACCGGGCCCCATGGGTCATCAGGTGCTCGCCGATGAGCCCCTCCCTCAGGCCTGCCTTCAGGGTGGGGCCCTGGTAACCCACAGCCAGGCAACGGATATTGAGTTCCTTGTTTGTCTTTGTCCATACAAGTGTTTTTAATTGCTTTTTGTATGGCCTGTCACATAGGACCAATTTGCGTTGGGAGACTACCTGACAGCAAAGCTCCTAGCATCATCCAGGCCCACAAACTCCTCCACCATGATGGACTTGGAGGAGGCAGATCAATAAATAATATATTTCCTTTACAGTGTTTGTCTGCGTGTGTGTGTGTTATCCTCTTTTTTAAATTATTTGACTGTATTTAAGGTCAGAGTTTCTCCCATGAGCAGAATAATTACAGATTATACAAACCAATGCAGCAAGCATGTTGGTTGTAAACATCAAACTCTTTGATAACTGCTAATTAGAAGAAAATAATGATTTAAAACAGACAGTAGGAAATAAGAAGACCTCATATCTGGTTTCCTTTTTTCTTTACTTTTAAAGTTTTCGAGGGTTTATAAAAATGTTTTTGCAGTTTACCTGGATTTTATTGCTTCTAGCTCTGTCTTGATTTTTACATTCTAAACCATTCATAACATATTTTATTGACTCGTTTCAATACTGAATGTTTGTTGTACTTCCTGTTCTTTCCTGGTGATTTGTAGTGGTTTTAGTAAAATTGCATGTATGATAGCTGGCATTGCTAAGCTTTGGGTCTAAAAATAAATATGGATATTGTTATCAACTGTTGTATGAAAGTTTTCTTTTCCTGACATTAATTTGTAGTTATTTTTGTTTACTTTTCAGGTGGCACCAGAGATATTGGGTCAGCACTGACGAGAATCTGTATGAGGCATCGTAACATGGAGGCTAAACTGAAACAGTTCTCATTGTAAGAAGTACCAAATACCAGCTCACACATCTAATCTCTTTGGACCCATGTTGTTTCATAGTGGAAAAGGGCTTGGAACTGAGTCAAGTCATGCTGAAGTGGAGCTATGGAAAAGGCCCTTTAGGTTCAGCTTCAACAAAATGAAGTGTTTTAATTAGTTCACCTTCAGGGTGAAGGTGTGGCTTTTGTATAGGAACTCAGAGATAGAGACGATTTGTCTGGCCGCAAAGTGCTTCTAATGTCTCCGTAACGACTTACATCATAGTTGTACCCACACACACATACACAGACACATTGTAGACAAGAGGCTCTTTAATTCTGGTTGGCATTTCAGTAGAGATTCCTTCTGGGTCTCTGTTGCGGGGGCTGGACACTTGTGGGGCTGTGATCAACAACCACCCACTAACACATGACTACAAGAGACACAAGTCTAATTTTAGTTTTACTCAGACTGCAGCTGTCCACCTCTCCAACTCTGAAACTCACTCACAAACGTGTCTGGAAAGACATTACATACTTGTGTAATGATTGACTGTCCTTCCTCCTTTGACGCACAGTCAGAGACGCTCACACATCCATTTCTCACAGTCTGAGTTTTTCTTCCTCCTGTCTGTCTGTTAATCATTGACACAAGAATAAATAGCACGTAGACAAACTATACTTGGTGTTTTGTTCGTTCTACGAGTCCGACAGTCTGCCCACTTCTTTAAGCACATGACAAAACTCACCCTGTACCATGTGGTGGTTCTTTGTTTTTCTGTTTGTTCATGTCAGCGTGTCCCATTTACTGTCAATTTACTTATCCTAATCTGATGATCTTGAAGTGCAGAACCGGAGAAATAAATCAATATATTTGTTCAAATCCAAACTACAAAGTACAAATGGCTAAATGTTTGGTAGTGACCTGGGCTCAGAAGGTCTAACCTGCGGTTTGTCCAGGTGTTTCCTGGAGGGTCTGATCAGCCCCCTGCAGGAGCAGATGGAGGAGTGGAAGAGAGGCGTCAACACCTTAGACAAGGACCACGCAAAAGGTGGCAAAACTCACGTCATCATATACACAGTTATACTACATCTGATGAATTTTCCTATAAATATGTTTTTGGTTTTCTGTTTCACCTGTTGTCTGATTCAGAGTTCAAAAGAGCTCGCCAGGAAATCAAGAAGAAGTCTTCAGACACGCTTAAACTTCAGAAAAAAGCAAAGAAAGGTAAAAAGGTTTACTGAATGAATGTAATCTGCCTGTGAGTTTTAATTTATAGAATCTGCATTTGATGGATGCGAAGCAGGAACTATTGAGTTATTTTATCTGTAGACAGAAAATATTTAAATACAGTAGAGTAAAAAAATGTACAGCATTTAATAACAAATCTTTATTATGCAGAGTGAAAACAGCTAATTATAAAAACGACTCATTATGCAGGTAATTAGAAAAAAGGGATTTCTTTCACAAGAAAAGTAAACAAAGAAGCAAAAATATAAAACACTGGTACAGTGACCAAAATTGTATAATACAAGATATGACATACTCCTCGCTCCTCGCCCTCCTCGCTCTTCCATGGGTGCTAGAGAAGTAGTCCTGGTTCCTCTGTGCTCCTCCGTGGGCATTGTTCTTCTCGCTCTTCCATGGATGCTGCGCCAGGTTCTCCTCGCTCTTCCATGGGTATTGGAGAGCAAACAAAAAAAAAACACACAAACTAAAACCCTCTCTACGTGTGTTCCTCCTCGCTCTTCCATGGGTGTTGGAGACGTAGACCTTGGGTCCTTCTTGCTCTTCCATGGATGCTGCGCCAGGTTCTCCTCGCTCTTCCATGGGTATTGGAGAGCAAACAAAAAAAAAACCACACAAACTAAAACCCTCTCTACGTGTGTTCCTCCTCGCTCTTCCATGGGTGTTGGAGACGTAGACCTTGGATCCTTCTTGCTCTTCCATGGGCGCTGCGCCAGGTTCTCCTCGCTCTTCCATGGGCGCTGGAGAGCATAAAAAATTTTAATAAAAAAAAAAAAAAACTAAATTTTCTTCGCTCTTCCATGGGTGCTGTTCCAGTCCTCCTCCTTATTTCTCTTTTTGGATGTCGTGAGACATCCGTGGAGGGGGGTATGTGAGGATGTCACCTGTTCCTCACCTGATTCTCTTCTTAATTGTCCACAGGTGTCTTCCTCTGGTCTCATTATTGACTAGTATTTAGTTTCTGAGTTTCTCAGGAGAGGCAGTTGGGTTCCTGACTTCACATGAGAAGGAGCTGTTTCCTGAGGTTGCAGTGGCAAGTCCTTGCACATGACGTTAATTGAGCATTGTCCTTCCATGGTGTCATGATTCTGCTGTTCTGCTCCACCTGCTCTCCCACGGGCTCCTGCTTTGTCTGCACCAAGGGTCCCCTATGGGGGCCTGGTAAGTTTTTGCTGCCTCACCAGCAATTCATCCTGTGTGATGTTAGTGCAGTTCACTAATTGTCATTTTTGTCTCTCCGAGCCATCTGGTCCTCCTACTGTTGGATCCATCCTTCCACGCCGGCCGGTCCAGAGTCCAGCTAGAACCAGCCCTGGCGTTCCAGCGAATCCAGCTCCTGCGCCGGATCGTGATATGAGAGACACATCAACTGCCACATTCCCCATGACGTATCCCACAGTGTACGTCTCAGCTGGACACAAAGGTTCCCCAGGACCATAGGCGTCGCAACCCTTATATGTGAAGGGGACAAGTCCCCCCACATTCAAAAAACATTCATTTGGACCCCCAACACACACACCTTTTACTATGAAATATTACAGTCTGTGCAGTTTCTTTCTTTGTGAA